>JBANCX010000282.1:3868-22088 GCA_037040065.1 Dettopsomyia nigrovittata
AAAAAAAAAAAAAGAAACAAAAACAAAACAACAAAATTTTGTTTTTATTTTGCTCAGCATTTTGGTTGTGTGTGTGTGTGTGTGTGTGTGTGGCGAGAGGGGGTGGTTGTGTGTGTGTGTGTGAAGTTGGCACGCAGCGCACAAAGCACAACAAAAAGCAAAAAGCAACAACAAAATGTGTCCGTTAGTCATTAGGCGGCGTCGTCCTTGTTGTTGTTGTTGCTGCTGCTGTTTGGGGTCCTGAGTGCAACAGACTTGTCGCGGGTGGTGCATGAAGGGGCAAGGGGGGGAGTGTCGTTCGTATTTATTTTTTTTCGGTATTTTCTTCTTTTTTTTTTTCTTGTCTGAACAAAGGAAACCCTTGGCAACGCAGGGCCAACAAAAAAAAGCACGAAAAAGTTGTCGGTTGACGTCGACGTCGTCGCGTCGTCTGCGTTGCGTACATGTGTGTGTGTGGGGGGGGCGTCTGTCGGCCGCTGGGCCTTATGTGTGTGTGTGTGTGTGTGTCGTAGGCACAGAGTCCATTCAGTTCGTTTCGTCTTCTTCTGCTTTATTCTTACCACACTTGGGGGAGCGTTGTTGTCCTTGTTGTTGTCGTTGTCGTTGTCGTTGCCTTTTTGGAGTCAATGTCTGGGAGCCCATGAGTTTATTTGAGTGTTGCGTGTTGCGTCTGTGTGTGTGTGTGGCGACTGCGTGCTAACTTCTCTAAAAGGGGGGATTGCCGTCAAGGGTATGGTCGCTTTGGTGGTCCGTGCGTTGCCCCAAAAGGGGTTGCTGACGTGCCCGAAAACCAAGTCTAGCTAGCTACTTTGTGTATGGGTTAAGAGTCAGTGCTGGTGCGGTAGGTGATGGTCTGGTGTGGTGTGGTGCAGTGGGTGGGTGGGTGGTTGGTTGATGTTTCTTGCTTGCATTTCGATTTTATTGAGCAAACAACGAATTTTCAAATAAAAACAAAACCAACGATGAAAATGCATAACAAAATAATATCAAAAATAAATCTAAAAAAATAAGAAAATAGAATAAAATAAATACAAAGAAGGATAATGCAGGCAAAGGTTGAATTTGCATAAATCTAAACAATTTGAACAGCAAAATAAAAAAAAAAAATTTATTTTTAGTTAATTGCTCCCCCCACCCCCCAAAATGATCTGTTGTCCAATTGTTGTCAAACTGCTGGGGGGTGCGTCAGTGCTGCTCAAATGTGAGTCAGTGACTCACAAACTGTTGCAAGTACAGTGAACAAAAAACTTGAGCAAGAATGTCAATATTAAAAAAAAAAAAAGTTTTTTAATTTCTTCATTTTTTTTTTCTTATTTTTTTTTTATACACAAAATTCGAAAATATAATTTTTAAAATTTTTAAAAATTTTTTTTCAATTTAATTGCAAGAATAATTAAAAATTAAATATTGAAGCTTAGCTTAGAATATTATTTTGTTATATTTTCCAAATAAAAAAAGATTTTATATTTTAAAAAATTCTTTCGAAATTCCAAAATAAATACCAAGAATTAATTATAATATTCGATAATTTCGTTAACTAAATTAAATAATTAATAATTCATATTTTATTTAATAAAATCTTAAAGAATTCTTTATAAGAAATGTTTTTTTTTTAATATTTTGAAAAAAAAAAAACAAAAAATTAATTTTCAATACAATACTGATCTGTAAGCTATAGAAATGAAATTGAAAAAATTATAAATTATTCTAAATTTATCAAGAAACTACAAAAGTTTTTGTTAATTTAAAATAAAGTTATTTTCAAAATATTCAAAATGTGCTTCCTGTTGGCCGATCGTTCATATGGATTTGGAAATCATATTTACTCAAAATATTATAATTTAGATCAAATACAAATATTTGAAATTAAAATAAAATTCGTTTAATATAAATATATTTACATATATTATATAATTTATTAATAATATATCTTGTTTCAAGAGTCCTCAAAAGTTATAACAATAATTTCAATCTGATCAATAGAAGCTATATTTAATTTGTTAATATCAAACAAATTTTTGAAATTACAACTTTATTGTGATCATCGATTATATCAAAAATAATTTAATAAACTAAATTAATCGATTATCTGTATATATGTATATGGCTAGATCTTAGGATAATACTTTTTTGAGGCTGACGAGCCTACAAATAAAAAATTATCCAACATTTTTACGATATTTTACTTTAAGTTACATAAATAAATTAAATTAAATGAATTAAATAGTTTCAATAGCTTCAACATATTAATTTCATAATTATTTAAATGATTAAAAAAATAATTTTTATATTATTCGCAAGTTAAAAAAATTATAATTACTTTGATTAATTAATTAATTATATTTATTATTCTATATTTATTTAAATTATACAAAAAAAAATCAATTTTTAGTTTAAATATTTGTTCTTTTATAAAAACATTTAAAAACAAATTATAATTACTTTGATTGCTTTATTTATTAAATTGTTGTTATAATTAATTTATTCGCTAATAATAAAAATAATAAGAAAATTAAATATAATAAATTAAATTATTAAATTCAAAGTTTAGAAGTCAAGAAATAACTTTGACTTCTATAACCTTCATAGAGTCCCTAAGATAAATTGTTAAGTTTTTAATTAAATCAATTTATAAAAATAAAAAATATTATATTAAAAAAAATTATTATTATTATTTAATATTATCAAATTTCTTATTTCATAATTTACCAAATTGTGAATAAATTTGTTATTTATACAAATTTTTAATATTTTTATTAAATACTTAAAAATTTTTTTCTCTGCATTTCAAACTGTTGCTCGACATATGTATGTACATAAGTGCTTGTACAACTGTACGATCAATATATGGAGTCAGTCGCCTCGCAACTGTTGCGTGCAGTAGCTCACAAAACTGTAGCGCGCAGTGTTCGCGACTGCCAAACTGTTGATCAACAACAACAACACAACAACAACAACACGTGTGATTAATTATGCCGTTTGTCTGACCAAAAAATAGAACTTTACCGCCGCCCCTCTCTCTCGCTGAGCAGCAGCAAAAAGAAAAAATTAATTTTTTTGCGCGAATTTGTTGCTAAAAATTTGTTTTATTTTATTTTATTTGTTGTTGATGCGCTCATTTGTAGACTCTTTGGGGTCCCCTAGCGAGATATCTTTTTTTTTGTATTTCATTTTTTCTCATTTAATTTTTTTTTTATTGTTTTTGTTGTATTTTTTGCGAGCCGAAAAAAGTTAACTTGTTGTGTGCGTGTGCGTGTGTTTGTGTGTGTGCTTTGTGTTTTCTAATTTTTGCGCTTTTTTCTTTTATTTTTTGCACACTTTTTCTATGCCATGTGCTTGTGTGGCTGTGTTGCGTCTGTGTGTGTGTGTGCGTCTGCTTGTTGTTGCTGTTTTATTTGCTAATTTTTTCGCACGCTCAGGCAGCGACAGCGACAGCAACAGCAACAGCGACAGCGACGTCGTTGTTGTCGGCGTCAACGTTGGGATCTCTTTGGCAAACACACAGAGACACACAGACACAACCGCAGCCACAGCCACAGCCACAGACACAGACACAGACACATGCAAACACAATGAGAGCGCTCGCTCGCTAGACGTGCAGGTGTGCGTGTGTCTGTGTGTGCGACCGTCTGAATTCGCAACAAAAGAGAATTCGCAAATTGGCAATAGCATGCTATCGCTTTACTGCTTACACATTTACTCGCAAATGTCTGCGGCTTGGCAACATGTTGCCAAAGAGCAAATACAACTTGCTTGGCAACATTTTTGGCACTGTCTACTGGAGGATCTCGCTCTCTTCGTGTGCGCTCTCCAACTAAATGCAATTTTTTTTTTCTTCTTTGCAATCTATAAGTGGGCGCGTTTTATGCTCTGCCGCCACGTATGTGTGTGTGTTTGAGCGTTTGCAGCTTTGACTTTTGCAGTTTGCAAAAAAATACAAAAAAAAAAAAAATTCAACTATGCCTGTCTCTGTGTGTGTGCGTGTGTGTGTGTGTGTGAGTGTGTTTGATATGGTTTGCTTTGGTTTGGAGCGCAATGAAGAACGCCAACATTGGCGGCTGGCGCTGACGTCGCCGTTGTCGTTGTCGCTGTCGCTGTCGCTGACGTTGACGCTGACGTCGTCACAGAGCTTCAGAGTTGTTTAGTTTGTTCATTCGGTTGTTTCGTTTGCTCCTCGTCGCTTGTGTGTGAGTGAAGCGCTAAGAAAATAGCTTAAATGAAGAAGAAAAACAAATTAAAAACAAAAAAAATTTAAATATTATTAATAATCCAAAGAAATTTGAAAAAAAAATTCTAAAAAATAAAAATATAATTTTTATTATTTAATAAAATATATTTAAAAAAAAAAATGCCGCCGCGTGGCCAGCAACAATTATATATTTTTCTTAGTTTAAAATGTGCAATACCCCTCCCAAAAAAATACCAAAAAAATACTAAAAAAAATACTGAACTTTTGGGGCTTACTTTCTTTGTGAGATCGTTATTTGTTGTGCAAAAAAAGGGGATTTTTCTTTCATTGTTTTTAAGGGAGCTTCTCTGTTGGCTCTTTCACTTTCACACAAATTTTTACGCGGCTTTCTGTGCATACTGCTCGCCTCGCCTCGCCTCGACCCAGCAACTAGCCACCCGTCCAGCCACCTACACAGCCCCAATTTCTGCTCTCTTTTTAGACACTCTTTCGACGTGCTTCCATGCTCTGTCGCTTCTTTTGGCGCTCTCTGTGCAAATTCTCTTTCTGTTCGCATTTTTGCGAAGATTGAAGAAGATTTTTTAGCATTTTTCGTTGTTGTTTTCATCCCAGAAAAAATCCTATTTAAACGAAAAATTCAAATTTCAAAGAATTATTTATTTGTTGACGATCATTTTTTCTTTTGGTATTTTTTGTACAAGTCTTTGAGACATATTTTAATTCTTGAATTCAGCAAGTAACATACTAGAGAGCTTAGGCAAAATAATTAAAAAATTAATAACTAAAATGAACAAATTATTTTCGAAAAATCGAAATTTGTAGTAAGTTCCTTAAAGAATTCTAAATAATTATACTAAACATCACTTTGGTATTTTAATAATAATTCGTTAAATATCTATGCACAAAATAGTTATTTTTATTAAATATAATTTTTTAAATTTAATTATACGAGTATGCCTTAAAAATATACTTTAAAATATATATATTTGAGCACGAATAAACTCTTATAATTGTTGTTTTAAAATCATTTTATTCGAATTTTTTAAGTCAAATTCGATCTAAAATCTAAACAGAATTTTTATAAATTTTATAAAAATTTCTAAAATATTCTTAAAATTGTTCAGTATTTTTTGGTATTTTTGCTAAATTTTTGAAAAACTCCTTTTGCTGGTATTTTTATTTTTTTTTGTTGTCTCTAATAATTAATAATTGTTTTGAGTTGCGCCTACGACTCATTTGGCGTTGATTGGCTCGCACTCATATGCACACACTCAAACATACACATACAGTCACACACATACTCACACATGCATGCATGACGTCTCTGCCGCTAGCTCTGTCCGTCAGACGGCTGTCTGTCAATTTGTGTGTGTGTGTGTGTGAGTGTGTGTCGCGTGTGTCACGCTCTTCGGGGGCTTACTGCGCTTGTATTTGTGTGGGTGGCCACATTTTGGGGGGCTGCTGCTGCCGTTGCTGCCTGCAGCGACGTCGACTACTTTGCCGATTGCAGCGGTGCGTCGCTGCCAGCGTTGTTTTGAGCGCGCAGTTAGCGTAGCGCAGCGCGCGTTTAGAATTGCTTGCTTGTCTCTTCCTTTTCTGCTGCTTCTTTTCTTTTTTTTTTGCATTCTGCGCGTTACTGCGTCTCTCCACATGTGTGTGTGTGTGTGTGTGTATGAGTGAGTGAGTGTGAGTCTTTTTTTTTGTTGTTTTTTGTGTGAGCCTGTCGCGCTGCCGCCGTTGACGTCGCCGCCTGCCGCATGTTGTCCGGCGACGTTCAACGTAACGTATTGAAAACGTATTGAATCATAACAGATCCGCACGTTGTCGCGCACGTACGCAGCTCGCGGAAGAAGCAACAACTAACGACAACAACAACAACTACAACAACAACAACCAATCAACAACACAACACAACACAACATCAACAACAACAGCTTCAACAACCAAAATTCAACAAATCCGCAAAAATTAAAAAAAAAAATTACCAAAAAAAATTTTCATAAAAAAATAATTATTTGCAGTTGTTGCCGCAGCTCAGCAAAAAAAAAAAAGTAAATTTAAAAAAAATATTTTAAAAATTTTGAAAATCTTTAAAAAAAAAATTCAAAAAACGCGTCGCGCGCCTCACAAAATGCAAATCAAAGAAAAATCTATGAAAAAAACTAACTGAATTTCCATATATTTTTTTATTGTGTTTAAATCATTTTTTTTCTTGGTGCTTAGTGAAAAAAATATTTTAAAAATTCTTTTTAAATAAAATAAATGCAGCACAAAATGTGCAACAAAAAAAAAATCAATTTTTAAAATAAAAAATCCATAAAAATACCAAAAATTAAGAAAAAGGCAACAACAAGCAATCGCTCAGTGCAAAAGTGAACAAAGTTTTGCGATTATTTTTCTCTTCACTTCAAAAAGTTTTTAAGTTTGTTCGTTTTTTTTTGGAATTTCGAATTCGAAAGTGGGAACAGATCAGCGTAAAAGAGATCAATTTTGTTGAAAAGTGAGCAAGACAGCCAGAGAGTGTGCAAAAAGAAAAGCAAGAGCGAGAGGTCCACATTGCCGTCGGCCTAATTGAATAACTTTTCTTTTTTTTTTAGTATTTTGTTTAGTTTGTGCCGCAAATGAAATGCTTTTAGTATTTTTCTAAAATACCAACAAAAAATACAAATAATTCGATATAGAAATCATTAAGGAACATTGTGAAAATATCGCAAATTTCTTTTAATTAACTAAGAAAGAAATACAAAACTTTACTTTAAAGTGATTTAGTTAAATATCTTTAGAATCGAAAAAGGAAATAATCGAAAAAAATAGGAGAAAATATTCAAAGTTTCCAAATATCAATAGATAAATTAAAATTATACTTTAATATAATAAATATTGCAATTTTTTAATTTTCAAGAGAGTTTTCAAGAAACATAAGTTTTTAAAAATCAAAAAAAAATATATATTATTCATTAGCAAGTTATGTATTTGTTAAATGAAGTCCAAAAAAATAAACAAAAATATTCAAATTTCTTTATTTTTCATGCAAGTTTCGAGTTTTTGAAATGCATTTCCTTTTCACATCAAGTTTCCTGAATAATATTCCAAAGAAATAAATTTATTTTTTGAAGAAAAATTTAGAAAATCAAAAGATGATTTTAATTATATTTTACATTTATTATAATTAAATAATTTTTATATAAATAAATAGAAAAATAAGTTTTGACTAAAAATGTTCAACTGCTCGAAAAGAATTTTCCGAAAATTTTCATTAAATGTTCAAATTTGAATTAATGAAATTGACGAAAAATTTGAAGCTAATTTTCTAAATATTCAAATAGTTTTTTAAACGTTTTTGAGCTTTGTTTATATATTTCGATTGTAGCATTGTATTTTCACTCGAATATTTTGACTATTATTACGCATACGCAGTGTATAACGGAGCGACATGTGCAGTTGCTGTCGCTATCGCTGCTGCTGTTGCTGCTGCTGTCAGTGACTCTGCCACTGCCACTGCCACTGTCATTGCCTCTGCTATTGTTTAGTGTCCATTTGAGTTAGTTTTTGTTGCATGTTGGGCAGCTGATTTGCGTGCGAGGCTCACTCGCAGCAATTGAGTGAAAGAGAGAGAGAGAGAGAGAGAGAGAGAGCACAGGCAAGAGAGCCTGTCTCATGTGTGTGTGTGTGTGTGACAGCGTGAGAGAGCGCTGCAAGCTGCAGTTGCTGCTGCGTTTTTACTCGTGCCGAAGCGCGTGCGGCGCTCTTAAGGCTCACACACACAAACAAACACACTGAGCGCACGCAAAGCTTGCAAGTCGACGTCGCGTCGTCGTCAGTGTCGTGCTGCGACCGAAGCGCACTCGCATTCGCATTCGTTTCACTCGCAACACTAACATCGCTGCCTCTGCTTCAGTCGCTGCCGCAGTCGCTGCTGTCGTCGCCTTCGTTACGTTTTGCACGTTCTTTGCGCTTTGGACTTTCGCAGAGATTTCACACGCGATGCGACTGCAGTTCTTGCAGACACTTTCATACGTTCGTTCGTTCGTTTGGCTTGCAGCGCGGCTTCAACAACGGCAACTCACACAGCAACAATAACAACAAGAGCAACGTACTAACAACAATAAAACTAAATTAATATTATTATTATTTTTTTTTTTTGATAATTAAAAAATTAACAAAAAAAAAAATAATAAATTAAAATTAATTAATTGTTTGTTTTGTTGCATTTGTTGTTGCGCGCGTAAACATTTCAGATTGTTTGTGTCTGTTTGAAGTCCTTTAAGCCGCGCTTGCAACATTTATTGTTGTTTCTCCTTCATTTCTTTTGTTTTTTTGAATGTGAACAAATTTTTTTTTTGATTGTTGTGTGTCTTTCAAGCGTCGGCAAATAAACAAATTACAAAAAGAAAAAACAAATAAAGAAAAAAATTGAAAATTGAAAAAAATATTAATTTTTTTTTATTACAGGCATAAACTCAAAAAAAAAAAAAACAAAAATAAAACAAAAACAACAAAATGTTTTTTAACAAAATTCATAACAAACACAAGCGTTTTTAAAACAACAAAATTCAAACATAATAAATAAATTAAAAAATTATAATAAAAAAAAAATTTTAATTAAAAATATAAAATATATATTCTGCAAGCAAACGACAACAACAACAACAAGAACAACAATTGAAACAACTCTGCAATGCAACAACAACAACAACAAGAACAACAACTGCAACAAACACAACAACAACAACAACAACAAGAACAACAACAGCAACAATACAACGCTACAAACTGCATGTGTGTGTGTAAGAAGCCAAGCAACAATAATAACAACAATTGCAACAACTTGGACTAAACTTGCAAAAAATTTTTGCAATTTTTTTTTTTATGTTTTTAGTTACTAAATTTGATTTTGGTTTCTCTTTTCGGCAATACCCTTTTAACAATAAACAACAAACTTACGCAGGCTGCATTTGTCTAACACATGACATGCCTACAGCCCACAAGCAACAACAACAGCAACAACAACAACAACAACAAACATTTTGAACTTTTCACTTTGAACGCCTTTTTATCTGCCCAACTCTTGTGTGCGAAACGGAAAATGTTATAAACAAAGCAAAATAAAAATTAAAATTAAAGAAAATTTCAATTTTTCTGATTTCAAAAAACTACAAAAACCAAAAACCAAAAAAAAAAAACAAAAACTACAAAAAGAGTTTTAATTTTTCAACAAAAACAAAAAAAAAACAAAAAACAAATTGAACTTATGGAAAAAATGAACAAAATTTTTGTTTTGGTTCTTCAAACAAAAATTTCACTTTCGAACTCATTTTGAATAAAAAGAAAAACACAAATTAACAAAAAAAAATAACGGCAAAAAAAACAAACTTTGAATTAAAGAAACACACACACACACATACAAATGCAAAAAAAAACAACAACAACAACAACAAAACAACAACAATAATGTATTAAACTGCAGTGTTTGGCGTTTATGGTAAGTCTAATTGAATTAATAACAAATAAATATAATTTTTCAATTAATTTAAGAAAAAAAGTGTTCAAATAAGTTAAAAATCAGCTTAATAAAATATACTATATTTAATATAAAGGATTTGATTAAAAATAAACAACAATCTCTTGTATTCTAGACTGAAAAATTGCTTAAAATCATCTTTGATAATAATCCTTATTAACTTAACTTTCAAATTATAGTTGAAAAATGTTTCAATTTTTATTAAAAAATTATAAATTCTATTTATTGTCATTTGTGAACAAAGAAATTCAAATAATTGGGCTGACAATGCGGCCACAACCTAAGCAGTGAAAGCTAGAAATGAGAAACATTTTATATGATGTTTAATTAGCTGAGTTCCAACCCCAGATGGGGGTAATGCAGCGAAACTTATTTGTATGAATTGTATGAATTATATTCCATTTGAATGAAATATTCAAAATGCCTCCAAATATGCGATATTTTTAAATAGTATTAATACTACTTTCCTTAACAAGAAAATATATAGAAATCAAAGTGAATGAGAGATAATGGTTAAATTTGTATTTCCTTTGATTGTTTAGAAGTTAGATCATTGTTAGAAAAACCTAAAAAACACATTGAAAAACTCTGAAAAAGGTTAAACGATGCTTTTAGACCAAAAATCATAATAATATTCAAGAGTTCGTCTCTTAAAGGGAATCAACCCATTGCAATATTTTTTTATATATTCGTATAAAAATCAAATAAATTAATATATTATTCCAAGAAATATTATTATGATAGCTAATAAATAAGATCCATGAAACTAGGGCAGAAATAGTTTAACTCTTTGCATTCAGATAAAGTAAAATATAGCTCTTACGCGATGATATCTAACTCTACAATCCTTATCTGTCAATTTAACCAACATAATAATAAAATGGGAACAGAAGTATAATAATAAAAATATATTTAGATATAAAGTTTATTAAATGATTTTCCAGCGCAAGCACTTTAATTAACAATAAAACTTATATTTAATAAGAAAAAGCTAAAGAAACTATAATTGAATCTAAATATTTGGCAACACTTGCATTTCCCATTGATTAAACAATATTGACAATATTTTGTATTAACATGAAACGGATGTGCGATGGAAAATATTGCTGAATGTTATCAAATGTGTAACTGGAAATGGAAATGAAAATGAAAACATTTCATTTATGGGCCACACCAATTGCCATAGATTGCAAAAAGCAAAGAGCCAAGAATATAAATACAAAAGAGACAATAAAAACGAATTATACATACATATATAGCCCAAACAAGTGCTTGGTCAGAATTAGGAACTACTTATGGTCAAGACTTACCTTCCGGCATCAATATGACAAGTTGGCAAAAATATAAAAAACTAGCCTAGAATTATAAATAAAAATAAATTTATTTTTATATAAATATCGTTCGAGAATATAGAAGACAGGAAGCAGACTTCCCGAATGTTTCCTAAAATATTGTTAATTGATAGGATTCATTTGGAAATATTTAATTTTTCGAATTTTTTAGCTATAAATAAATAAAGATTTTCATTTCGTTCTTTGCTATTTACTATTTTTGTCAATTTGATATTGTTTCTAAAAAAAAAATAAAATTATTTTTCAATTAATTTGGAAGGAAACTTTATAATAAGAAATCTTTTCACACCAGACTATAAAAAAAAAAAAAATGAAAAGTTGCAAAAACAGAAAAATTGTTTGCAAATTCGCTGTTGAATTTTATAGCTAGTTTTATTGAAAAATCGCAGTGCAATTATAAATATTTATAAACGCCCACTCATGCAGTAGTGGTCCCAGTTGGAGTCGGAATTGTAATAAATATCGCAGCTAGAGTCCAAATGGAACTGAGACTGGATCTGGGCTTTGGGGTATCTGCCCCCGTCGTTCTTCTTGGTGCGTGTTATTCGCATGCGCGACGTTGCCTTTTTTCAGTTTTCCTTTTTTTTTGTGGTTTTTTTTTTTGTTCTATCCGAAACTTCATTGAATATTCGCATATGTTATGTTTTTGTTTTTGTTTTTTATTCTTTTTCATATTTTCCATTTTTCATTGTATTTAGTTTGTTGTTGTTGTTGTTTTGTTTATAGCTAATGAGTTAACGCAGTTCGAAGGTTTTATCGCTTAAGGCAGCTTGAAATTCAGTATAAGCCCTTCAGTTTAATATCTGTTTTGTCTTTTATTAGCCGTTTTTTGTTTTCATTTTTCTTCCTATAGCATTTTTTTGTTGAATATATTTTCGGCCTGAGTTAATTGAAAAGTGCAACATTGTAATACACTCAAGTAATAAGCAAAATGTTGTTTGCAAAGAAAGATGATTAACTCCACAACAACAACAGCAACAGCAACAGCAACACTATTGTGATGGGTCTAGTCGGGTTAACAAAAAAAAAGATATATATATATATATAAGATAAAGGAGGAGAATAGATTTACGCTTATAAGTACTACTAACATGCAATTCAAGCTGTGCCACTGACAATAATATGAGTACTCATTATAACTATATACTCGAGTAGTACTCAAAATGTTGATTCATGTATGTTTTGAAAGCAATCAGCGAAGGGACAACCAAGTCGAAAAGGAAACAAAATGATTTATAACAACAAATACCAAAAAAAAAAGGGTTGGAAAATTGAAATATAATTTTCTAATGAAATGAAATGTATATTTATTAAATATTTTCATTGAAAGTTGTGCAAAATATTAAAAATTAATTTTTTTTTCATGCGCGTTTGCGACTGCTTCGGTCTGACTTTGGCGAAAGAGTGAAGAAAAGCTTAAGTATAACATTACTATGCAAGTGTGACCAAACTTCATATTATAATTTTAGCCAAATTCGCTCGAATAGTTTAGCAAACACAAACAAAATTAACAATATACAATTAAAAGTTGAATTTTAGATACTTTTCAAGCCAAGATTTTCGTATATTTACAAACAAAGTGTTTTTTACAATGCCGGACATCGTTCATATACATATATATATACTATATAATCAATATAAACCAGACAGGCAAAATAAAAGTATATTGAAAAATATTACGCATACGCCGCAGGTTGCAGGTTGCAGGTTGCTCGAAAATAAATACTGAAAGAAGGAAATGCGAGAAAAATCAAATAAAAATAAAAATAAATTTACCGAATTGAACTGCAGCAGCAAATTAAACAATTTTTAGATTTAGTTTGGCTATTTCCTTTTCTGTCTGGCAATATATGTACATACATACATATATCAAATACATTTTTATATAGTCTGCACATACATATATATATGTATATGTATGTCTATATTTGCATTTGACAAAATAAGTTGAAGCAGCGACTGCGCCAGGATTCATGTAAAAAAAAAAAACAAGAAGAACAATCTGTGGCAGGGGCAGGTCCAGGCAGGCAAGAACCTGCCACAGCCAAATGCAACGTGCAACATGGCATATGAACGGCTTTTGTGGGCATAAAAGCACAGCAAGGGCCCGGGTCAGTCAACGTAATTTGGCGGCGTTTCAGTTGTTGATTTTTTGTTCTTTTCGTTTTTTTTTTGGTATTTTTTCGGTATATATTTGTTTTTTCGCATTTTCTCATTTTTGCATTTCGAAGCTCGTACTTCAATTAATCAGACGCTGCAGTCGACGGTCGACGTCGCGGTCACGAAAAAATAAATAAAAAGGATGTTAAAGCTTTCGTCCTCAACTGCTACTAAATTTGCCTATTTGCTCCTGGTGCAGTTGTTGTTGTTTTTCCACCTTCTTCTTCTATTTGTTAAGGGTATTTTTTATGCAAGGAATAAAAAAATATAGGAAAAATAGGAGAAAAAAGTACAAAAAGCGCTTTAAATTTAAAATGCTTACAATTTGTTGCTTTTACTATTTTATTTTATTTTACTATGTATTTAGCGAAATCCTTTTTTTGTGTGTTTGATTCACTTTTAGCAGCTGTGTTTGATGTCGGTTTTCCGCTCTTTTTCTTTGCTATTTAACATTTTTTTTTTTTTGTGTTATTTGGTATTTATTTATTTATATTTTTTTGTTTAGTTCTCTTACTCTTTGGTATTTGTGTGTCCCTTAAGCTGGGACTTCAAATATACGCATTAGCTAAATACCTTTTTATAGCACACTTTACGGCGTCTATCTTATTAATATCTATTAGATACTATCTAATATTGGAGGAAAATTGCAGATATGATTAACAATATTGTTTAATTAACACAAAAAGTAAATATTCTTTGACAACAAATATATCAATTTGGTATTTAAATACCACGTTTTTGGAATATAGTATAAAAACATCGTTTAATTTTCAGTACAAATTGTTAAGTTTGTACAACAAATTATTGTTTAATCTGTCAGAAAGGCATTAAATGTAAGCCTTAACTAAATACTAGATTATATCAAGTATTTATTTAGTATTTAAAATGCATAAATTCGTTTAAGCAGCAGCTTATACTTAGTCACAGTCATCCAACTCTAAGTGCTAGTCCGAGTTTTAGTCTCTTTACTATTTTGGTCTCATTGCAATTAATCTTGTTGTCAGTTTATATCTATGCTGTTGTTGCCCCAATCTTTTCTTCCTCTACGCCTTGTTCTCTATCATTTCTTTTTCTCTGCTGCATTCACAGTTAATAATTCAGGATTTTGGTCAGCGGCATTCGCCCACGCCCAGAAAACGAAGAAAAAAAGAAAGAAAAACAACAGCAAACACAAGCAAGATTATAATCATGATCATGATCATGATCATGAGTTGTTATTGTTGTTGTTTCTGTTGCTGTTGCTGTTGCTGTTGCAAGCCAGGGCCCCATTCCATGTTGCTAAAGCGGCAGCTGTAGATGTTATAGAGCAGCCTGACAAGTGTCAAGTTTATGCGACTGCTGCAAATGCAGTTGTCGTTGCAGTTGCATCAGTTGCAAATGCAGATGCTGCAAGCTACCGGTTTTACACTAACATATTTGTATATATGTACATATATATGTATATGTATGTACATACATAAATTCACACACATACAAAGGCAGATCAATTATGATATAATTATCTGCGCTATTGACAGCGGCCCACCGAGCGACGCGTCGCATTGCAAGCAATACACTCGAAGAAAAAATATATTTATATAGTAAAATATATATTTCAAAATTTGTATATTTTCATTTAACAAGTTTTCGGTTATCTTTGGGGCAACTTAATCTAGTTTTACATTAAAGACACTATGTAGGACGCTTCATGAAATAAGAAAAAAATATAATTACAAAATATCATCAATAGTCTAAGCAAATAGTATATGTAAAAATATTTAACTAAATATTACGATTTTTATTGATTTATTATGTATTTTTAAATTAACTTACAAGTTTCGTATATTTTTCATTTTTAGTGTGACCATTTCCTACTTACCTCTAAAATACTTCAATATCGTTAAATGAAATGCTGTTTTTTCTTTTTTATTTATTAATACTTACATTTATATTTATTTATTTATAAATCAATTGAAATACTAAATATGTTAACTTCAATTTTTATTATTTAATTTAATTTAATTCAATTTTCTGTCGTTACTTATTTTACGAATAGCTTTAATTCGATTTCAAATTGTGGAATGCAAAAATTTATTTGTTACAATTTACATTTAATTCAAAAGTTTTATTCTTGATTCGTTTTTTTTTTTTTAATTTTTTTAAAATACAATAAATATTTTCATTGAATTATAGTCGCCACCAATTTCTTTGAGTGCATTAACGGATTGAAAAGATGCATGACGCACAAAAGAGGGAAGGAGTGGCACAAAGGGATGCCTTCAATGCTTGGGTCCAAGTGAAATGCGCATGCGCACAAGTGTTGCTTGTCATTATGTTAATTGCATTTAAGCGCCAAGCCATATCAGCACAGGCGTACTGAGGGGTGTGGTGCAGCAGCCAGAAGAAAGAGATTGAGAGAGAGAGAGAGGGGAGGGGTGCGGAATACGAACAGAAGGAGAAACTCGCAAAGACGCAGATTTTTATTATATTAACTTGCTGCTGCATATAATTGATGATGATTAAATCAATGCTACCGCAATGCGCCTTCCATGCAACTGTGTGCTTTAGATGAATGAGGAAGGGTAGAGAGGGGCAAGTCAAAGGGAAAGGGGGTGGGTAGCAGGGGTAGTGCCGCACAAGGGGGATTGCCTGAAGAACTGTAAGCTGTACATACATATGTGGGTTTTGGGGCATTGTGTATGTGTGTAGGCATGAAAAGCAAATGGAATTGAAGCGTGCCCCAGCAAGTAATACTCTCTGGATGCTGCAAAATGCTGCACGTTCCATTCATTCCTCTTCAGCTCATCAGCTCTTCATCTCTTTCTGCACTCGGTTTCTGCAGTTTCAGGTTTCGACATCATTTTGTTGTTGTTGTTTTTTATTATGGCTCTTTTCTTCGTTCATCTTTGAGCTTCTGTGCGCTGCCCTTTATACTACTTATAAGCGCTGAGCATCTGCTCTTGGCTTAATCTCTGATTGCGTAATGTTTTAGAGGGGCATGCACCTTGCTTTTCCACGCATTCTTAAACTTAAATAAAAAACTATAAAATCCTTAAGCATATTAAATGTAATCAATTTTAAAATAAATCCAACTCGAAACAAACAAATGTTTAACTAAAGCATTCTAAAATAAAATAAAGAAAATATTCAAAATATTAAAAAAAAATTCAAATATCAAGGTAGAACCATAGGAAATTGTTAAGTTTTCTAAAACAAATTAATTATTTAAGTGCTGTGAGTGGTAGCCTTATTAAACGATTAGTCGATCTTCTTAATATTGTTGTCTATAAGGTATACAGGTGTTTACAAGTTTCTTTTTGAGTTGAGACATAAATATTTCGTTAATTTTTATTATTATCTTATCTTTTTGTATTTTGTTCGCTGTTCGCTGTTTTTTTTTTGGGAATTTCATGCAGGTGGCAGTGGAAATTTGTCGAAAAATATAAATTGCAATTTCACTTTTAATTTGGCCCGTTCATTGGCTTGAGTCCTTGGTCGTGCTGTGTCCTGCGTTCCATCATTATCATTTATTTTTATTTTTTTATTTTTTATTTTTTTTTGTTATATATATTTTGTATTTTGTCTGACTACGCTTTACGCTCTAAATACGCCAAAGATAATCAACGAAAACAAACAGCGGCAACGATGGCGACACAGGGTCAGGTGTATAAAATGAATTTTTAGCTTGAAAATATAAAAAGGGGGAATATAGTTTTTCAAGCTATGGCTCGTTGCCTTTTTTTTTTTGTTTTTTTTTTTTTGTTAGCTAGAAGGGGTTGCTGCTTAGGGTTAATAGGGGTACCTACTCGTATATGTACATATATATTAAGTAGTAGTACATAGTACTTGCAACGTTGCCTGCGTTTCTTTCTTTTTCCATTTTATGTAGTTAAAGGGTTGAGCACACGCGGCAACGTGGCCAGTTAAAAACTTGCAACCGATCGTCTATCTGTCTGTCTATATGTCTTTATGTCTGTCTGTATAGCTCGTAATTTGGCCAAAATATGAAATAATATCAGCGTACTATCTGACTAAAGCAGACAGACATGCAGACAACACAAGACAAGACAGACCAGACGAGGCCAGACCAGACAGACATATAGCTTATAGTAGATACTGAACCTAGACAGGCCCAAACACGCACAGGCACACGCCTCTGACTCTTAGCCAAATGGCCAACATGTTGGTTGCAATTGCAACTATTGCACTATTTGCTGTTGCAAGCGTGGCAACAATTGTTGTAATAATAGCAAGAGTACTAGCTGCAACAATGAACAATCGCGAAGAGCAAACAGCAACAGGGAGACAATATGTATTGAGGATGAGTTGGAGGTAAGTGAAGCTGTTGCGGTCACAAGTAGGGTCTCTCACACGGTAATGACAAACAATAATACAACAAAATGACAATGACAACAAACAGCCAAATAGAGTGACAAATATGTCAGCTATAACAATGACAAATAGGAATAGCAACACCAGTAACAGCAACAGCAACAGTTGGCTAAAGATCGTCAGGTGCATGCAACATAATTGAAGAAATAGAAACTCTTTGCTATTAAAATGGCGAAAATAAAGTAGGTAATTGAAATTTATCATTTATTTTCTTAAGTTTTTCATGATTTTTAGTTATTTTCTTTTTTTAATTTTTATAAAATTTAAAACGATAATTTATAAAAATTATTTTAATAAATAAATTCTACTTTCTTATGATTTAAATATAATAATTCCTTTTATTTTCTGTGTATATATTCTTTTTTTAAATTTTTCGTAAATTTTCTTAGTTTAAATTGGTTAATTGTTAATTTATATTTATTATATATTTTCCGAATTTCGTATTATTCAGTAGATATTGGTTTTTTTATTGGGTTTCCTTGATTTTCGAATGCATTTTAAATAATAAAGATTAAAGATTCTCAGAAAGATCTATGGGTCTCCTTGGTATATGCGTACAAGAGATATTGAGCGCGATCTCAAAGTGCCTAAAATTGGGGATAAGCTACAGAAATTAGCTACTAAATA
>JBANCX010000283.1:0-15410 GCA_037040065.1 Dettopsomyia nigrovittata
GTGTATAGACGTCAATTGTATCGGAAGTGTCCAATAGCTTTGCTCTGATAAAAATTGAAAGAAAACAAAACAATAACCAAAGAATAGTATAAAATTGTATATAAAAGACGCCAAAATTTTAATTGCAAATTTTGGTTTATATCAAATAACCTTGAATTGTTCTAGCGTGACGTCAGAGACAGCACGTCTATTAAATCAGAATTGAGAAATACAAGAATATTGTAAGTTAAGTATCAATTTCTTCAGTTTAAGATCATTATATCGCAATGTATGAATTAAATTATGTTTAAAATACAAGTTTTTTTGGTATTGTTATTTAAGTAATTATAAATAGACTTAGATTACCGATAACTTATCGTATTAATTGTTTATATTTGTTACTTGCGTAACCATTTTATGGCATAAATTTTGTTTGTACTTAATAATCCAAAAAAGTAAAGTAAAGTAAAGAAATAAAATACAATTAATAAACATTACAAAGCCAGTTGCATATTACCGAGCAATTGAATATATTTATTTATTAAATTTCCATTTATTTTTTCTGTATTTTTTCTGTATACAATTAGCAAATAAAGCTGAAAACATATTATTTTTCGCTCGCTCTCTTGAGATAAGATTAAACAAAAGACAGAGAGAGAGAGAGAGAGAGAGAAAATTAAATATTTTATTTACAATTTGTTGTTTTTTAAGTAAACAAATGAAAATTCTTAATTATTTCAAGGTCAATATGTATAGAAAATATACATTTTCAGCTGATTTTTATATTATTTTTGAATAAATTCATATTTTTTCTTAGTTTTTCGATTAGATAGTCGTGATATTTATTAATGCCATTAGCTTAGTTCAACTATAATAAATAAAATAAAGAAATTTTATTTATTTATTTCACACATGACAGCTTCAATTTTTTGTTGCATTTTTTTATTTAGAAAGTATTATTGTTAACAATTCCTATCTAATGTCTATATTCTAAGGAATTGTATAAATATTTTATTTATTTATTTATTTATTATATATTTATTTATATTATGCAAGTTCACAATTAATGTTTAAACAATCATTTTCTATGAAAAAAAGTCTTTTTTTTCCATTGGGAAATATACCCGAAATGTACTAGCTTGGCGAGCACATGACTTTACTCGGCGATTACTTGGCGATTTAATACCAAACATTTGACAACCAAATTGATTAAATCGAATTTTTTTTTTTGTTTTTGTTTAGTTAATATTAATGTTTTATTAGTTTTCTTTATCAATTAAGGCAATTTTATCAATTAATTTTGTTAATTTAATATTTTTTCTTCACTTTCTTGCTGTTTTTATGCGTTATTTCTAAGTCAGCTTTATCGAAAAATTTCATTTTCAATTTTAACTTAATTTTACAAACAATACCTCAATACCACAAGCTGACGAAGTGACGTACCTCGGAGTACACTTCGATAGAAGACTCACATGGCGCAAGCATATTGAAGCTAAGAGAACTCAACTAAAAATTAAAGCAAATAGCCTTCATTGGCACATCCACGATCGGTCTTCCCTCAGCCTTGACTACAAAGTCTTGCTCGACAACTCCGTATTAAAGCCCAGAGTTATGGGGTAATGCTAGCAACAGCAATATGCACATTATTCAGAGAGCACAATCAAAGATATTGAGAACGATAACAAACAAAGAGAACTTAAAGAAGTAATAGCTGAACAAAAGAAAGATTAACAAACTTGCTGCACATCCAAACCTCACAAGACTGTGCAGCCTCTACCGTCTTCGTCGTAATGAGTTACCAACCCAGCGATAGACACTTGGTTCAATATGAAACTGTTGAAAATTGTTTAATTATAAGATTTGATAACTAATTGTTAGTCTCAAAATAGAGAAGATTCAATAAATAAAGCAAAGTAATACAACAAAAAAAAAAAAGTATTTTTTTTGCAGTATTTTTTTTCGCTTTTCATTTGCAAACTATGCATTTAACCTAAATTACATTAAAAAAAAATAGTTTCTTTTTTTATAGACTCTCCCGGGTTTTCATTTTCATTTTGTATACTGACTTATTGACTCAGTGACTGACTGACAGATTGGCCTTCTGTTATAGAATGACAAGCGCTGCTGCTGCGACTACAATATTATAATGAAGTTTCAACTGCAGCTCCACTGAACCGGAAACTCACAATTAAACGTCAATCCCCAATAGAAAAAAACATTAAATAACTAATTTTTTATAAACAAATTGTTGCCAAGACGGGCGCAGTAGACAAGCCGAAAAAATTTCAATTTTTTTTAGTATTTTTTCAGTATTTTTCTTGCTGTTGTTTCTTTATATGGAAAGCGCCAAAAAAAAACAGAAATGTTTGAAGACGCACACGTTCCGGTTGATTACCTGTGCTGGACATTTAGGCATAGGTGTAATACTTCCAAACCTTTTTTAGATACAAACAACAAGAAAATTAAATATTAAAAATTTAAATATTTTTTTTTTAATGTGGCAACATTAATTGTTTCTACGTGTTGTTCTATTAAAAAGTTGTTTTTTCTTTATGAAATTATGATCTGACTTGCGACGTGATATTTAAATATTTTTTTTATATATATATTTTTAGGGTTAGGGTTTGGCCCATTTTTTTTTGGTTTTGGTCGAAGAATTTGATGGTTTGAGCGGTTTTTTTTTTTGGTTCGAACGTATTGTCTTACCAGCAAATGTATTTTGTATTTGATTCCATGTAAAATTAGTCAGTTAACAGAGATAACAGTATTTTATTTGACTACTGCGCCCATTCCTGGAAGGTTTTGGGTTTACTTGACCAAAAAAAAAAGAAGAATTTTCTTTAGAATATTTGAGTACGTGACTCATAGATGGCGCTAAGCAATGTATTTATTATCATTTGTAAAAGTTATCGGTTTATCGACTTATCGATTTATCGATTTATCGACTTATCGATTCATCGACTTATCGATTTATCGACTTATCGATTTATGGACTTGCCGATTTATCGACTTATCGATTTATCGGCTTATCGATTTATCGAAATGTTTTCATTTATTTTCACAATTTTGTTTAATTAATTTTATTTTTTTTTCTTATGCCAGCTTTATTTTGACTCTTTGCAATTTATTAAATATAAATCGATTTGAGCCAATTTGTTAAGCTTGAATGGATATAGCTCCTTCCAAGCCGTCGTCATATGTAAATGGATTTTGCAGGTGGTCGCTCGCTAATCAACGTTACTTTCATATAAAAAGATCGTTAGGCGTTAGAGAACAGTGTTGGCAAATTGATTGACTTTTTATTTGCATGAAATGTAGTATAAAAAGTGTAGAGAAAAGCTTGAATAAATATTGTATAATTTATATTAATAAACATATTATTAAGTAGAAAAAATGTATAATTTTTTAAGTTACTTCTTTAGTCAGGCAGCTTTATTTTAAAGTTATCGATTATCGATTTTTAAAGTTTGAATTTGAATGATTTATTGAATCAAAGTTTATACTTTTTTCATCATATTACAGCTAAAGAAATATATATTTTAAAACTAAAAATATACTAAAATATACTAAAAAATGGCTAAAAATAATTAATAAAATATATTTTAAAACTAAAATATACTAAAAAATGGTAAAAAATACTAAAAACAAAGTAGAAATAATAAATATTTGTTAAAAATATATTTTTAATAGTAAAAATAAACAATAAATCCGAAAAATGCTTGAAAATATTTAAATAAAAGGAAAAATATAAAGTAAATATATAAAAATAAGTCTGGAAAGTGCTTTAAATATAAAATAAAATACAAACAATTATATTTTTAATGGTAGCAATTAAAAAATAAATATTAAAAATGCTAAATTTTGTGCTTTTCGGATGTCTAAAATATACAAAAATAGAATTTTTTGTTTTGAAATTATAAAAGAACGAAATGAAATGTAAAAAAATCAAGTCTGCTTAGCTTTATAATATTAACTGATATGTTTTAGCATCTCTAAAAAATTTAGCTCTTTTTTTTTAGCTACTTTTTGTTCTCCGTCTGATCGCCAGCACTGCTGCAGTTAGCTAAATTAATAGCTAAAAGCTGTGCGCACACACACACACATGGCAATCAGGCCAAGAATAAATGAATAAAGCCATGTTAGTGGACAATCCAGGTGGCAAGCTAACTGCATGCATGTGATGGCCACAAACAGCTTCAGATACAAAGATAGATGCAAAGATAGATAGCTTTGTCAGATGTCTTGGGCAAGTTGATAATGAACTTGATTTTACAGTTTGTTTAAGCTGGCTAAGCTGACATTTAGTTGGGTCAAGGTCAGCTAAGAGGCAGATACATTTGTTGCAACCTGATGAGCCACATGTGTGGCATAAACAAATCTCGCTTTCTTCTAAATAAACGAACAACACCCAAGTGGCAAGAAAATTTGGGGCATTGGCCTGCTCCTGTGACAGATGAAAAACAGTTGCAACAAGTTGCAACATCGAAGAAACTGAGATTTTTTCACAAGAAATTATTATCGATTTGTTGGCCAAAAAGGCAACAATTGACGGGGGGAATGGGTCTTGGGAATGGCCAATTGATGTCTCTGACGCTGACAAGCGGCCAACATCATCTAGACATTGTTTTGTATGACCAGTTACCAATTTTGGTAACAAGACTTTCATTTATTGTTTTGTCATTTTTTTTTTTTTGTTCGCATTAAGGTTATATATGTATGACAATGGTAAGCCAAAATAAAAATGAAATTCAATTAGCATAAGCCTTAAGATGTCTTATATGTTGAAAAGAACTTTCTTTTAGTTTGTTACACTTAAATACAAAGGCAGTTATGCAAAATGGCTTAAACAAAAGGCGTTGTTTTTAATGCGCAGCCGCAAAGTATGCAGCGGTTATTTATTTGCGTTGCCGAAAAGCATGCAATGCAAATATATTGTTAATAAAATATCATTTGAGATTGTTTTTTGGGTTCTTAGAGAAATTTTTTTGTTTTTAAATTTTATTTTTTATTTATTTTTGTGTTTTTTGTCTATAAATTATTTCTACTTTTCTTATATACAATTTTATACAAATAAAATTTATGTTTAACTTAACAGCAGGCAGTTGCCCGCCATAATTCAAACATTAGCAATCTGGTCTTCCGATATTTTACAGTGTGACACTGTTGGTATATCGATAAGTCGATAACTCGATAACATATCAACAATTGTATTTATTGTGTTATAGTCTGCCGGTTTATTCTATCTGACTAACTATTTCGTGAATTTCTTAATAATTGCAATGGACTTACCACTCAATGATGGTCAAAGGCAACAGCCATCTAATCAGCATCCATTGGTATGTAAATTAGCTAAGCAACATATCAATTAATTCGATTATTTAATGCTCTTTCAGACAGATTATCACTTCAGTGCCGAAGAGCTGAAGGCGTTACGTGAATGCAATCAGGAATCATTTATCCAGCGTTCGTTGCCCTTTGGCACCGGCCTAGGGCTCTTGGCGTATTTTGGTGTTAAAAATGGTTACATACAAGGCAATGGCAAATATGGAGCAGTGCCCAAAGTTGTCCTGGGCGTCATTATGGGTTATTTTGTGGGCAAATTCAGTTACCAGCAGAAGTGTGCCGAGAAAATAATGCGTTTGCCCAACTCAAGGCTGGGTGAGATATTGCGACAGAGGCGTCAAGGCGGTGGTGTCATTAGCAGCATTACACCTGATGAGAATCTAGGACGTGCCTTTACATTGGCACCATTTACGCCCAGTTCGGCAGATGTATACACGGATGAGAGCCTCCAGCCATCGCGTAGCACTTCCTTAAATCTAGATACAGATGCCAGACCACAACTATCCGGTCTAGATGATATCTATAGACCCACATTGGACTGTATGTAGCGTTGAATCTATAAGATTCCTTTTTGTAATGTCCTGATCTCTTCTCTGTGTAGCCAATACAATGATTGATCCAGAACTGCCACTGGAACCAGCCAAACCAGGTGAATCCTATGAGGACTTGCGCCGAAAGAATCGGGAAGAGTACGCAAAGCGTCAACAGAGCCCCTATTCTAAGCCCTACGAAGCACCAGTTCCACAGCGTACAACAATGGAACCAGGTCAAGGACTAATTCAGGGCAAGAAAAATAAATATGGAGATGCCTGGACAGATTAGAAAAGGTCGCGCACATGCAATTGTTGATAATTTATTCGCTTGTTTTATAAAATACAAAACATATAGAAAAGTTTAAAGTTATTTTGTTGGGATATATAATGTGTAATAATGTGTAAATTGTGATGTTTACATCAGGATTAGATCCTTTACAATTGGCCCACTTCATGCAAATAGGCGCCCAACAATTTGGTGCCCTCGATATAGTTATAAATATCAATCTTTTCATTCTGAGAATGGGCACCATCATCGCAGGCACCGACTGGCACTAGGATAACATTTTTGCCAGTGGCTTCCTGTAGCGTTAGAGTCACAGGTATTGAGCCACCTTCACGTGTCATATCGGGTTCGACATTGAAAACATGTTTTACAGCACGCTTGGCCGCCTCATAGTGCGGATGATTGGGATCCTCTGTCCAGGGTTTGCCCGAAGATAGCTGAATAACCTATTAAATGGAAGAGAGAAAGACGTAAAGTGCTGCAACTTCTTTCTTCTGCCCAAACAAACCTTCATTTTATTGGGTGAACCACGTTCAGCCCATTTATCATTCAGATATTTGCTCACACATTCCTCAATATGCTTGGGATCCTGGTTGGGCACCAGACGTATAGAGAACTTGCCAATCACTTTCTTGGGTATGACAGTCTTTGCACCAGGCTCATAGAAAGCACCCTCAATACCATGTATCGAGAGGCTAGGATAACGCCATCTGGCCTGCAGTAAACGCATTTTATCCTCATTATGGGGCAGGCGAAGAGTGCCAACGTCTTTTCTATATACAACAAAATTAAAGATTATAAAATCAGTGATTTATAATGCCAAGCGTTAGATAAGATTAACTAACTTGTAGTCATCCACTTCAAAGTCAATCTTCTCGTAAATTTCTTTCTCATTGTGCAACAGAGGAGCAACCTAAAAAAAAAAATTTCAAAAATTATTATAACATTGAGATACAATTATGCAACTCTTTGCTTACATCACGATCAATGCCGGGTATCAGAATGTTGGTATCCTTGTCCACTAATGTACTAAGCAGATAGCAGAGATCAGGCATAGCTTCATGTACAGTACCACCAAAGACACCGCTATGCAGATCCTTGCTAGCGCATTCAACCTCAACCTGGAAATAGGAGAGTCCACGCAGACCATAGGTCAAACACGGACGCTTCTTGCCCAGCCAATAGTTATCGGAAATGCAAACAAAGTCCACATCGCTCAAGAATTTATCTTTCTGTGCCAGCAACAGCTCGTCCAATCCCTCACTGCCACTCTCCTCCATGCCTTCGAATACGAATTTAATATTCATTGGCACTGGAATATTCAATTTATGATACGCTTCGATAGCATGTATCCAGCAGAGAACAGGTCCCTTATCATCGGTGGAACCACGTCCAAACAGCTTTCCATCAATTTCGGTCAACTCAAATGGATTCGTATCCCAGCCATCCTCCTTCAATGCAGGCTGCACATCCAAATGACCATAGACAAGAAGGGTTTTTTTATTGGCATCCTTACCCAGTGTACCCAGCAGCACCTTTGGCAACGGCAATGTTTTACCATCGGGCAGGGTCTGTTGACCCACATCAACCAATTCAATTTCCGTGCCAAGTGCCTTCAGTTTATCAGATGTCCAGTTGACCATACGATCAATTTCACCTCGTTTCTCTGGCCAGGCAGACACCGATTGTATTGCCACTGCAGCCCGAAGGGTTTCAATATAATCGGCTTTCTTGCCATCGATAAACCTTGAAAGAAAAACATTGATTACATATAAATATACTAGTTAAAGTTGAAAGATATGATTAATCTCATTAAGGGAAAGCAAAAGAAAGATAATAATAATCGTTATAAAACCACAACAACTGTGGTCAAGCTGATAAGTTGTCTGATAATCCTTCTGGTATTTCTTTATTCTTATATACTATTACACTATATATATATGTATGTCTGATTATCTGAAAACTTGTTTGGTAAATAACCAATGACTCCCTATAATATATAACCACATATCATTGATAAGGTATATAAGTATTTTAAAACATTGTTTTCAACCTATACCAGTTAGTAACTAATAATCTACAAATTTTCTATTATTCTTCATTAAATTTTTCAATATTTTAAACCGAAACATCTTAAAAAAATAATAAATTTATTTAATAATTAGGAAATTTCCTATACGAAGAGTATAGCCTGAATTTAAAGGATTTCTTGAGGATTTCTTTCCTCAATTAAAGTTTTCCGAAAGATTCTAACTTCTATACTTCTCCCAACGCATATTAGAGCATTTAAGCTTCGGCATAACGCCCACAACTTTCTCTGCTCGTGCTCTGCTCGTGCTCTTCTCGTTTATCTCTTTTGTGCTTTTGTTTTGTCTTCTCCCCATAGGGGACAAAAGAGAGCAAGCGACAAGTAGACAGCCGGCTGCTTCAGTGTTGCTTTGTTTAGTTGCTAAATTCTTCTCTTCTCTTCTGTTGTGTTGCTGTTGTTATTGGCTTCTTCCGTTGCCTGCAAATATGCAAATCATCTAAAAAAGTAGCTTCTCTGGATAATAAGTATTCATGTTTAGCGGTTGCAAGTGTTTTTCTTTTTTTAATTTTTAGCAATAAATAGTAAAAATAAAAGAATTATTATTTTTTACGAATCTTTCGCTTGAGAAACTTTTTCACTTTTTTTTTTTGTTATCGGCAAACACAGCTGCTGTTGCCGCCCTTATTATCAAATCGTGTTCGTAATAATCATAAACAGAAACCAGATAAGCAGGATAAATACGAGAAAATATCAAAATGCATCTCTCCTTTCTTCAATCAGTTATATATTATATAAAATAAATTAAAGTTTTACTTACTGGAAAAGTTGTTTCATTTCACTGGGTAATTGAGCCATTTTATATTTTTTTCTTTTAAAACACCAAAACACTTTGAATTTTAAATTACTAAAAATTTTCTGAAAGTTTCCTTTTCAACTATTAAACAAATTATTTGCACAGAAATAAACGATTTGAACGTCTATTCCGTTCCGCTGTTAAAGTCGGAATGAGATAAAGAACGTTCAATAAGAATGAAAGAAAACATTTTAAATGTCGTATGTGTGTGCGTGTGTGTGTGTAGGCATACTTGATTTGTAGCCTGCTGAGAGAGAGAGAGAGAGAGAGTCAACAAGTTTGTTGTTTGTATGTATGTATTGAAGCGAACAAGTGTTAACAATATCAATTTGTCAATGTAGCCGGCATTGTTATCAACAAGCCATACACGTATATTTATATACAAAGTAATATTGCATATTTCTAATAATAGTAATTTATATAAAATCTATATTTAAACATACATTTTATTTATATATATATAAACAATTAAACATTAAACAATTATTTTATTAAACAAAATAAAAACAATTCATGCGATGTTTTTTTTTCGTATATCGATATTTTTTTGTTTTGTTTGTTTATCGTTTGGTTTATCATCTCTGGTGGTTTTTTTTAGTATATCGTCCAACCACCACAATTTATCGTTACTCTATCGCCGCAGTTGAAGATAAAAACGCAAACGCTGCAGCGCCAGTGAAAGACACACACATTCGCGACTTTAATTGCAATTTAATAATAATTATGTCACAGAGCTGACTATTACATTTAAAAACAAATACATATATACAAATAGAAAACAAATAACAAGTGTAAGAAGCAGCAGAGCTCTAAAGGTGTGTGCGTGTGTGTGTTTGTGTGGGTGTTGCTTGTTTATTAATTAATGCATATGTGTGTGCGTGTACCGTTTTTGTATACTTGGAATTGTATGCATGTGTGTGTGTGTATGCTGCAGTGCTGCCATCTGTGTGTGTGCATTTATACTAAACATGTGTGTGTGTGTGACTAAAAAATTTTTTTTATTTTAAATTAACATATTTCCTGTGAATTCGTACTAATTGAAAAGGATTTCTAACTCATTTCTCTGACTGGCATTTGTGCGTTTTATACAAAATGTTCGTTTTGTAAAGTCATTATAATAAATTTCAGCGACTAAAATAGAACATATTGCGTGCCGCTGTTGTTGTTGTAGTTGTTGCTGCTGTGGCTGTTGACTCCACAAAATATTTTTTCTCTCTCCTTGTTGCTGCTTTCTTCAGTGATTTGTCTGTTCTGTGCTTCTTTCTCGTAGTCTCTTTTAGTCTGGATTATAAATAGTTGGCGTTTCGGAGTTTTGTTGGTTCGCCTGGGTCGCTGTTGGCTTTGCTGCCAATTATTTGTTGTTTCTGTAATTAGTTGTTGGCTGCTATGGGAATTAGAAGTAAAGAAAAAGTAAAAAATATAAATAGGAATAAACTGAACACCAGCAGAGATAACAACAACAATAAACACGTTAAACAACGGCAAAAACTTAGCAAAGCGGAACTGGAAAATGTGAACGACGTCAGTCGGTGCCGTTAGAGAGCTGCTCCCAGCTTTTAAGCTGCCGACTAAGCATCAGCAGACAGCAATAACGAATATAGCGCAAATAAAGAATTAACAACACCAAAAGAAGACTGAAAAAATAATGTAGAAAAAAAAATAAAAAATCCAAAAGAAGAAAGCTTTTGCATTGACTGTCTGATCGATCGAGCAGTTACCCTGCCATGTCAGCTGAGCAAGTCCAATAATCAGTAAATTGTTAATTATGAACTTATCAAATTGAACGATTTATTGAAATTATATGATCTAATAGCTGGATTTTTAATTAAACTGTTTGATTAAAGGGTTTGATGTATAGGTAACTGATATTTAGATAGATTATCAATAGAATATTGGTTAAAATATGAAAAAAATTATATAGAAGTCTATATATCAACAATTTCATAGCTCTAGCTTTTATAGTCTTTGAAACTATATGATCTATTAGGTGAATGAAACTTTTTATTTAAACTGCTTGATTATAGAGAGTTACATATATAAGAAACTGATTTTTAGATAGATTTTTACGATAATATAGGCTAAATATCACTAACTATACTATTTAGTAAACTATATATCAAAAATTGTTCTAACTCTTATAGTCTTGTTGCTTGATCACTCATTAATAATGCAGCTTGACTGTTACATTGATTTCTTTGCCACATATTACACCCATTGTGTGTTGATTTCTTTAAAGCACGGGTATTTAACTATCTCCTATATCAGGGCAGCTTAAAAAAAAAAAAGAGAAAAAAAGCTTTGCTGCATTGTTGTTGTTGCTGCTGCTGCTGCTGCTGTTTGCGGTTCTGTTTTTGCTGCTGCTGCTGCTGCTTCCTCTTCATGCTGTTGTTTATTCGCTCTGTGTCTGTCTGTCTGGCTTTGGCAGACATTTTTGGTGTTTGCCTCCCACCCTCACACACACACACACACACACAGCCACAGACAGTTATTCATTTGTCGCCTTGACGTTGTCCAAATTGAGCAAACGATCTGTTCTCCACTCCTCTGCTGCGTCTCTCTCTCTCTTTCTGTCATGAATCGAACTTGCTCTCTGCGTTGCGACCGCTCCAAGAGTTTCCGCTTTTGCATAAATGGCAAAAATTATTATAAAAAAAAGGCCATCGCCCATTTGTTGCTTGTTTTCTTTTATTTTATTTTCCATGATTGCGAATTATTGCATTTCTTTTTTATAAATAAACAAAAGTGGGCGTTAATTGCGATTGTATTGGAAGTTTCTTTGCGCTTTGCTTTTGCTTTACGGAAATAAGTTTTTATTTTGTTTCTCTTCGCATTTGAATTCATTTTATGATTATATACATAACACGTATACAAAATAATAATACACAAAAGTGTTAAAAAGCAACAAAAAAATAAAAAAATCCAATAAACAATATAAACATCATCTTCTTCTTCTTCTTTGTGTGTGTGTATTACAATCTAACAACAAATACCATCGATAGCGCAGCGCCCTTCACTTCTACCTTCTCTCCCTCTGATAAACTTTCTTCTTGATGGATCGCAGTTTGGATTCAATTGGCAGCTGTTCACTTGATGTTGATGCCGATTCGGATGATATATCAGGTATTACCTCTCGGCATGATCCAGCAATACCTAACCTCAATGTTTGTCTGCTTCTTTCTTTTAATTTGATTTTGATTTTGCTTTTGATTTCTTTTTTATTTGTTCGTTTCGTGTTTCTCATTATTATGCTTATTTTTTAACTGACTTTTTTATGTCAAAAACTTTTGTTTTTTTATTTTTGTTTGTATTTTTGGTAATTGATTTTTCTTTCAGATACCAGCGGCAGTTTAAACTTTCCAACTCCGATCTCAGTGAAGGATATAACACGTGAGTTCACAGCAAATATTAGAGAGCGTTGTACACTGCGATCTCCGCAGCAAATCACACCGACATCAACGACATCAACAGCGGGCACAACGCTGCTACAGCGATCTATAACAACTACGGCGTACATTAATTTGGACCCTAAGACGGGTGAATTGCGTATGGTGCTGTCACCTCAAACACATCCGCAGTCGACGTTGCCGTTGCCGTTGCCAACGCAAGCGACATCGACACTGCAGCCGGACACTGTTGACTCAACGCACGATCTTGTTGTTGTGGAAAAGAAACCAAGTTATTTGAATTTGGCCTGCTGTGTTAACGGCTATTCAAATTTAACCACATACGATTCCAAGATACGTCAGGATATTAATAAATCTCGAGAAGTCTCACCCATTCGACCATCAACGAGCAGTCTGCAATATTGTAAACGTAACAATTCATTGGCGGCTCCGGTGCTTCATACTATGCCGCTAACCAAACAGCCGCAGTCACAGTCACTGTCACTGTCACAGGAGACAAACAATAATAATAATAATAATAATCATAGTTATAGCAAATATGGTCATTTGCTTGAGAATGGTTCAGAATATTCGGCCTATTGTAATGGCAGTAAATCTCAAAGTGGAGTTGGAGCAGGCGCTGGAGCCACAACAAGTTTTATACAACAGCGTGTGGAGCGACTTTATGGTCCGGGTGCTTTAGCTCAGGGCTTTTATAGTCCAAAAAAACACAGTCCAAGCTCAAAAAGTCGGCAGCAGCAACAGCAACACTCAGCAACAACGTTTGATCAACTTAATATGCCCGTGGAGAGTACAGAGTTGTCGCGTAAATTCAAACAGCTCTCACCGTGCAAAGATTATGGTCAATTTCGACGACAGTTGCATCAGAATTGTAATCAAAAAACCGTCACAACAACGATGACGACAACAACAACCATAACAACGTCAACAGTAACTGCTGCTGATGCTGGTAGTGCCCACAATGGTGATGTTGATTTGCCCGTATTTAGGCATTTAAGTCACGAGTTTCGTGCACAGTTGCCAACGGTGTCGCCCAAGCGGAATGTTGTGCAGCGTTTATCGCCAGCACCCGAGGTGCCTTTACCATTAACAAATGGCTCAATGGTTATATTAGATGTTGTGGATCATGAGCCATTGAGTCAATCGCCACGTCTAAACAATGAAGAAGAATATATGGGCACCACCAAAATATCGATGACGCCGGGTACTATCGATGCTTTGGCCAAGGAGGAGAAGCCATTGGTGGAAACAACCAATGAACCAACTGCTGTTGTTGTCGTTAAGGATGGTAATTATTTTCTAAAAGTACTCAAAGATGAACAGATACGTTTGATTGCGCTGGCCGCCGTTGCTGAGAAATATATTGATGCACTGACAGTAAGTTGAATTAATCGATATGTCGATAATCAAAACGATATAAACGATAATATTTACAGAACAATCCTGATATAACAGAAGATACTTTTGGTCTATTGCGTTCAGCTGCGGGCAAAGCACGTCTATTGGCTTCACAGAAAATGAAACAATTTGAAGGTAAACACAAAAAGAATATTTAATTTATTCAAGACTGTCATTAATTTTGTAATATCTTACTACAGGACTTTGTCACAATAATTTAAATCGTTCGCCGGAGGATACATTTCCCACAACACTCGATGATTTGCAAGGTTTCTGGGATATGGTTTACTTGCAGGTGACGCATGTCGATAGCATATTTGCTGATATCGAGCAACTCAAGGCAAATGATTGGATTGTGAGTCACAACAATTTGTTGTTTATGCAATTGTTTTATTAGAAATTTATAATTAATTTAATTATAATTTTAATTGCAGCGCATTAAAACGGAAACACCAGCGCCAACCAGCAACAAGCAAACAACAGCAAATAAATCAACAAAATCTGGCATTTTAAGAGCTAAAACAACCGGCAATGGTACTGGCAATGGCAATGGAGCTAGCTCAAAGCCAACTCAATCAGCAGCTGCTGCATCAAATTCTGTTGCGGCTATGAAACGTGAAATGCAAAGAAAAAAGCTTTTAGAAATGAAACGTCAGCGACGTGAAGAAATGGCCGCTGCAGCAGCAGCAGCAGCAGCAACAGCAACAACAAATGATGAATTAGCCTGTGATGTTGATGGTAATAATGATGAATCACATGAGGGTAATGGTGATGCTATACCAAATGCCGATGCTGCCAAGTCAATTGTAGTAACAATCGCTGATGCAGCCATTAATGATAGCAGCTGAATTGTGCTAAGGAGAATGCGAATAACGTTTTAAAAGAAAAAAAAGAAAAGATGAAAAAAAAATGAAGAAAATAATAGAAAAAAACAACAACAACAACAAACATGCTCTCTAGTTATATATTTTAAATGAACTCACTCACAAACAAACATAATACACACACAAGCACACACATGTGCACTCACCCAACATGCACACACACACACCCACAACACACACACACCCACAACACACACTCATAAATTGTTTATAAAGAAGAAAAAAAAAAGATTAAAAAATAATAATATCAAAAAAAAAAGAAATTTATTTCTTAGAAATTCCTAGTTGAATTAATCCTTAACTAGTCCCGACTAAAACAGAAAGAAATAACAAACAAAAAAAAATTAATAATATATTTAATATATATATATAAACAAATAATTCAGACGGTGTGGAGCTTTTTTAATATATTGCAAATATAAATCGAATAAAATTACAAAACAAAACAAAATGTGTGTCACAAGGTCAACCTACAAATATAAATAAATAATTACATATAAGATTGTCACAATGCGATCACCGATTAGTTTATCCAGCAACAAAAACAATCAAATACATTTATATAAAAAATATACAAAATTAATTATTATTATTATTATTATCGTTGCCGAAGAATTGTTTATACAAATACATTTTTGCCTTATCTGCGTGTTTTTTCGCTTGTTAAATTTGTTTAATGCTCTCTACAAAACAAAACGAAA
>JBANCX010000284.1:9950-21971 GCA_037040065.1 Dettopsomyia nigrovittata
GAGAAAAATACTGAACTTTCGTTGTAACTATTAAGAGAAAAATACCGCAAAAGAATACTAGAAAAATACTGACAAAAGAATACTAGAAAAATACTGACAAAAGAATACTAGAAAAATAATAAAAATTTCATCTTTCGTTGTAACTATTAATTATGTATGTATGACCTGAGCTGAGATTAATTTCTTTAATATTTAATTGATTAACTAATTATATAATTTATTATTGAAACAGTCAGACGCCAGTTCAATGGAATTTTAAAGAGTTGCAGTATTTTAAAAATACTAAATTATATATATTTTTTTTTATTGATGGCATTTAATGATTATTCTGCGGTTTATTCTAAAAATACTTGAAAAAATTCATAATAGAAAATCAGGCAAAACCCAATGAATAAATAAACTATTTACAACTTACATGTTTAATAATACTTTTTTCCCCGGAATTTCGTAGAATTTCTTCTTATCGCTTGCGTTAGAGATGTGCGTGAGTCACGATTTGAATTTGAAATTTGATATTTTCATCTTTAGAATCGGAAATTTTTGAATATTTCTTTCACTTTATGAGAGTTTGATGTGCGTGAGTTGTGAGAAATCTATCTCTTTTGGGTAGAGATGTTCGTGAGTCACGACTTTTAATTCAAATATGATTTCTTTGATATTCTTAGCAAATATTTTTCATTTCCTTCACTTGTTAGTGATGTGTGCGTGAGTCACAAATCATATTTATTCTCAGCAATATTCTTCTTCTCTTATCTTCATCTTTCTCCCAATTGTTAGAGATGTGCGTGAGTCGCAAATCAGTATTTGATTATGATTCTTAGCAATCTTTCCTTCGGTTGTTAGAGATGTGCGTGAGTCACGATAAGTAGATCATCTGGATGAAGATTTCTTCTCTCTATATTGAAGAATCTTTGATATTTATCGCATGAGTGATGACAAATCCTTATTATTCTCACTTGTTAGAGATGTGCGTGACTCACGATCAATATAACGACTTTTCGGTTTATTTTTCCGTTTTTTTTTCGCTTTTTTTTTTGTCACGTTCCTTAGAGATGCGTGCGTGAGTCACGACAATTAGCTAATTCATGATTTTTAGCTGAAGAACCAGTTTTTTTTGCATTTTATTTGCGTTTTGGCATTTCCCCAATAATAATAATAATTGTTATTATTGTTTAAGCCAACTCACGGAACTTCTGAGTTTTATTTGTTGACGATTAATTTTTTATGTATTTTTTCAATGTAATTGAGCATTCGAAGAGTTTGGCGATTCGCTGTTTTAGCTGGAAATACATATAAAAACAATTTGCATATCAAAATTTTCAGACATTTTTTCAATAAAAATGCGGGCACACCGCCCAGACAGACAGAGATAGAGCAAAAAACGAGAAGAAAAATTTGTTTTTGGTTTTTCTTTTTTTTCAATTTGTAGCTAAAGTATTTAATAATTATTTTATTTATATTTTATGCATATATTATTAATGTATTTTTATTTAATATTTTTTCTTGTTTTTTTAAAAAGATGCGTTCCATATGTAAACAATAATAATATTTGTAACAAAAACAACAAATTTTTGCATTGATCAGCTCGCGACGTGCTTTAGCATTTGTTTGTGTTAATGAGTTACTTGAATAGCGCGCCCCTTAATACTGAGTTAGTTGATATCGATAGAAAGAAGGTTAATGTGACGAAAGTTTATCGATAGTGTTGTATAAAGACAGTGTTGCATAATATGGATTAAATGGGATATATATAGTGGTAACGCGTGGCTCTGGCAAGGCTCTCTCTCTGTTGGAAGTTGTGCAAAAGCAAGCACGTGAGATTTACTCGAGACTCGCTGCATTTTAAACCTGAGAATTATGGACAAGGGAATAAATAATGACTTTCCGACATATTATTATTACAACTATCATTGGTAGTGTAGTGTTGGAAAGCATTCGCTTTATGCAATGTGCCAAAGCAGATAACAACAGAAGAATAAATAAAGAACAGCTGCAAACAACAAATAAAATTGTAACTGAAGCTGCAGCTGGGAAAAATTGCATGAAAAAAGGGGGAACAAAGCAGGCAAAACAACAAAAAAAGCGAAAAACTCGAGTTTTTCAAACTTTGGAACAACCCACAAGAGACAGACAAGCTGGTTTATCGCATTGAAATCGCAGAAAGGTGTCTCTCTATAGGTTAGGTTAGGTTAAACCGGCAGACTGTCTAGGCAGTCACACATAGACCAGAGTTGGTCCTTAGTGACATCGGAGTTGTTGATGGAGATAAGGTTAGGAGTTACTCAGATCCCTGAGCATGTTGCTGCATTTGGCAAACCTTAGCAGCGATCCAGGGCTTAGTCTGACCGCCGCCGCCTTTAACGAGGTTATGTAATGCATGTTGAGGTGTATTTTGAGTGTTCTTGCCAGTGCTGGGCATTGACATAGAAGGTTTTCGAGGGTTCCCTCGACTTCTTGTATTTTGCAAATTCTTCAGCCATCTTCCTGGATGAGGCCTAACTTTTTCGCATTAGACACTGATAAACAGTGTCTCTCTATAATTATAATAATAATTTCTCAAGTTACATAATAATTTATCGTGTTTACAATATGAAATAATTAAGTTTCTTTTGTTAAAACCTGATTTTGTAGAAATTTCAGTAATTTTTTTTGATTTTGATACTGTGGCAAAGATGAAGGCTGCCCCATGTGAGGATGCTCAGCTGGAGGTAGTGGAGAGAACCAGAATTCTCTCCGTACCGATGGCGAAAGTACTTATTCCTCGGGTACTTCCATCTGAGCACATTCTAAACGCTCCTCAAGAAGATTGAAGAGTGCTGCATGTCGCCAAGCCAGATAGCCAGACAAGGGACAACAGATCATCCATCAAATCAATAAGAAGGCCGAGAATGTGTTATACCCGAGATTCGGGAAGATGACCTGGGGTGTAGGTAGCGTATTCGCCACGCTGATGACGGAAACGATAACACCCACGAGAAGGAGGAAGTCAAAGGAAGCAATTGACAACCTCGAAATGAGCGACAAGTCATCAGAGTTGAGCAAAGACAAGAAGGCAGATGCTGACTCGACCATTGTAGCGGTCACATCGGAGCTGGAGTTACCACGCAGCAATGCTAGTCCAGGTTATCCAGCTCAAATTTATAAAAAATTCCTCTGAATAATAACAATTTTTTAGCGTAGCCTGTTGTACGCTGTGCGCGATAAACCAATTCACTTTAAAATTTAATTTGAATGTTGAATGAATTGCAATTTATTGCAGTAGCCAGCAGTCAGTAGCCACCGCTGCTGCTGCTCTCATTTACACGGCTCTTCTTCTTTTATCCATTGTAAATTTTCGAGTAAATTGCAACATTTACAGCATGCTCGCTCACTCACTCTCAGTCAGCAATAAACATAGCGTGCATGTGCGTGTGTGTGATCCTAACGAAGCTTTTGTTTATTGCAGTGCACTCACACACACACACAAACTAATACACGCATATCAAATGCAAGCCGAAGTCACAGAGAGTCGTGTGTGTGTGTGAGAATGCATTCGGCTCGCTGCAGTTCGGCATTTATTTGGTTTCATGTGATTGGCGCACATTTTGCGTTCGCAGGAGAGAGTTTAACACATTTGCAAAGAGTTTTGTTTGTTTCTTTATGTTGTGACCAATTGAAATACGTTTTTTTTTTTTCTTATGTTAATTGAAATGGTTAAGCTTAAGAGCAACCCTCGTTAGGTAAGCATCAATTGCAAACGCTTTATACGCTGACAAAAAAAACTGTTGCCTACTTTTGAGCATTAAAAAAAAGGATTTTTATTTGATTGTGAAAGGGATTTTCATAAATGAAATAACGAGTGAGCTCGACTACGAGATACCCCGATCCCAGTGTGAGCTGCTAACGATGACAACGTCGCTGACTGTTAAACTCATCTTCACAAGACTAATATACAAATGGATTGGGGTATAATAAAGGAAGCAATTGGCAATTTAACTATCAAGAATATATTTAGGGTCTTCACTAAGTGTTGTATCGTTGTATCGTTGCAAAAGTGTAAGGCAATCCAACAACAATTTGTATGGAAAGTCACTTGCAACGCCTGCAAGACCCCGACCCTTGACTATGAAACTTGTTGTATCGTTGCAAACTTGTTAAGTGTTGGTATAGGCAAAAAAAGGCATGAGAGTGTTGCAAAAGTTTGGTATTTTTAGCAAAATCAAAACAAAAAACAGCTGTTTTTTAATTGCAATCAATTGTTTGATTTGATTTCTCGGTACTTTTGTCTTTTTATGTCTGCACTGCGGCTTGAATAAATGCTAATGACGTTGTCGACAAAATCGTTCCAAATTTCCGTCCAATGCAGCATGGTTATCTGTAATAATTGTTTAAAAATCTATTAATATTTACACATAATGCATTCCCATACATACATTAATTGCTTGGACTGCTCTCCATTGCATAATTGTCGATTTAACACTTTCCTTTCCTTTCCTCAAAATAGTCGAACAGCTGTTCAATAACATTTGCAACACTCGTTCGTCTACACGTCCACATAAAATTGGATGCTTACGTCAAAGTGTTGCAAACTGTCTCTTTTGCAACAATACAACACTTTCGTGAACAAACCCTAATTTATTAAATACAAATTGTAATACAAAAGAAATGTTTAATTTAAAATATTTCGTATTTTCCGAGAAATTCGTTCAATTTATTCCAAAAATTAAGAATTCTTGCGCGAAACTTGTTTGTTTTTTACTTAAAACCAACAAAATTTTGTTGTTTTTTTTTCATTTAAGATCCAAAAATGTAGAAAAAACTGAATAAAAGACGAAATATTATAAAACCAACAGCATAAAAAAAACTTAATTTTATTTAAAAGTTATAATTTTTAATCAAATTATCTATAAAATATCATAAATTTTGTCATCTATTCAAGTTTACGAGCAAAATGTTTACTTTTTGTTCAAATTATATTTTTAGCTTTGATGGGGAATCACCAAATATATGTATCTATCATTGAGGGGATTTTTTCTTTATAAACATTTATTAGATTATAAATATAAAAATAGAAATATGCAACAAAAAAAATACAAAGTTTTTGTATTAATCGTATTTTATATTCAAAAAGTATTCCGAATATTTAAATATAAAACAATTTTACATAAAATATGAATATTTTTGTATTTAATTTTCATTCTCAATATTATTTTGTGACAGAGCTGGAACCAAGCGGACGTGCTGCTCCAGTGGAAAATAGACGAGAAGCAACGAAAGCGGAGAACCACGAGGCGTTAAGCCGGCGTCAGCCAACTGGTATACCAGGCCAATAGGCAGGGTATAATAGGCAGGAGAAGTTATTAAATGAAAATATACACTAAAAACAGTGTGTGCGTGTGTGTGGGCTCGAATACCCGGTATACCGAGTAGGTAGAAGAAGCCTGCTTGATACCCGGCCTCGAGTCCCCATGGCCATCTTGAGGACCATGCCGAGACACTTGTGTGTATGACACTGTCAGTGTGGGAAAGTTTAGCCGAACCGAGAGCCTCAGTACAAATGTCTTGTAAACTGACCCTGGATAGACAGCCGTTACCTCAGCCCTATATTTCGCTACCTTACAAGTGGCTATATACATATAAATAATAATGTTTGAAGCTGGCTGACACGACAGGTATACGAAATGGGGAAGCAGTACAAAGATAAGGAAACACTTACTGTAGCTATCAAACGTGCTTGGAGCAAGATATCCTTGAACTACAAAGATTCGCATTATAACTCAATGAAAGACCGGAGGACTCTTTTAACGTAATAAATATTTAACTAATTTTTATGCAAGAGAACGTGCGTCTAATATATTGATCAATTTTATTGATTTTTATGCATATTTGTTTAAATTAATCTTTATTTTTTAAATATTTAAGTTTTAATAAGGAAAGAAAGATTTTTCAAAAACTTTTTGCATTTTTCTTTGTTTATTTCTTGAAACAATTCTTTTAAACGGACACGGATCAGATTTGTTGATAAATTAATGATATAAAACCTTGAAAAATTATCTAATTTGTATTATATTTATTCAATATCGGTTTTAAAGAGATTTTTCTTATATTTCTTGTGTTTGTGTGTATGTAACTGAACTCGTCCTGGATCGATTTTGATGAAATTGAGTGTGTGTGTTCAAGGAGCTTCGAGAATGGTTTAGAATCACAATTTGTTCCACTGGAAAATGTTTTTAAAACCACGATTATAGCTATAGCTAGATTTCATCAGTGCATCGTCGATATGTATGTCACATACACGCTTTGTTTACAACCTAGAGCTGAGGGAGGAACGAGAAATTGTTGACATTTTAGAAAGGTTTTTAGCAAAACTATAACCAATTGATACAATTGTTCAAGTATCTTTCTAACAGACTGCAAAATGGCAACTATGGAGAGCACGCAGGCACATATAATGTTGCAGTTGTCATGGCTGGTGACCCAAGTGCACTTAGAGACATACGCATACAACGCAGAGATGCAAATAATTCAAGGTAAACATCGTTCTTACGTTGCTTTGCAGTATTCGTTTAATATTTTGGGAAGGAAAAGACGGATATCATTGAACGGAATCCAACCAACAGGTACAACTTATAGGTTACGGGTTAGATAGTACGAGCTACGAGATACGGACTACGGACAACAGGATATATGTAATATAGCCAGTCAGGTTGGGGGATTCTCTCTTTTCCCTAATTTTCAATTACATTTGTTTGTAAACCTTTACACTAAACAATTAAATACAGAGAGAGTCCATCCAATCTTCAATGGAAGATTCTTATACATTTCCCTTACATAAAAACTTGGATCTTTTTACAGATTATCAATTATTCTTAGAAAATCTATTAAATAAAATAATTTTTATTATTCAGAAAAGTTTGTTTCTTAACAAAAAATTGATCTTTATAAGAAAGAGAGACTCAGAAACTTTTTATAGACTTTTGACCTCTCTTAAGCGGACAAAATCTACTTTTATCAGATTAATCATCTTTTTATCAATTTTTAAATAATTTTAGAGACTTTTTATAGACTTTGAACCTCTCTTAAGCGAACAATATCTTCTTTTATCAGATTAATCATTTTTCAGCAATTTTTAAATAACTTTTCAGAAAACTCTTTATAGACTTTGAACCTCTCTTAAGCGGACAAAATCTACTTTTATCAGATTAATCATCTTTTTATCAATTTTTAAATAATTTTAGAGACTTTTTATAGACTTTGAACCTCTCTTAAGCGAACAATATCTTCTTTTATCAGATTAATCATTTTTCAGCAATTTTTAAATAACTTTTCAGAAAACTCTTTATAGACTTTGAACCTCTCTTAAGCGGACAAAATCTAATTTTATCAGATTAAACATTTGTCCATCAATTTTAACCTCTCTTAAGCGTACTTTGCTGTTCGCTTTGAAAAGCTTTCTTCCCAAAAAAAAAACCTCCAAAAAAAGCCAAAATTTCCAATTTCTTCTAAAAATCTTCCGCTGCTTTGGCAACACTGCTCTAAATACGCATTTTTCTTCTTCTTCTTCTTCTGTTAATATTATTTCTTTGAATTGTTTTTATCTTTGTTTTTGTGTTTGTTTTCAGGGTTGTTTTGTTTTGTTGTTGTTTTTTGTTGTTGATTGATTTCTTTTAGTGTCTGTTTGTGCTTTATTTCGCCTTTATTTCTCCGTTTTTCTTCTTTCTTTTTAGTGCTAATAAATATTCAAATGATTTTGTTTATAATAAACTAGAAGAAGTCACTTGTAGCCTGAGTTATGACCGAAAATTATTATTATTATGAAGAAGAGTATCTAACATAAAAACACAATAAATTTATAAATATATCTGATCAAGTATGTACAAAGCAACCCTCGCTTAAGCACCCACATGCCACCCACTCAGTGAAGTGAGGTTATGTTTGCTTTTATATATATTTTTACCTTTGCCACGCCTCAAAGCCTTAAGTTTTTGGCATTGACGCGTTTGAAGTCTATTTACGAAGAAGAATATTGTAACAAAGAAGATGAAATTGAATTTGGAAGTTCATTCAACTTGCAAAGAACAAAAACAAAATTGTTTATTTTGATTTGTAATGCATTTTGAGAGCAGCGCAGCAGCAGCAGCAGCAGCAGCAGATGATGATGACAGACAGGCAATGTGTAGAAGAAGAGCAGACAAAGAGAGACTCCCGCGTGCACACACACACACACAAGCACACGCACACACACACCTTTAAAGAGCGCGCCAATAAACTTTACATTTCTAATTTTATGAACTCGTGATGGAATGGCAAAGCAATGGAAAATGGGGAATGGGAATAAGTACACACACACACACACACGCTACGCTACGCACATATTCTAATAGGAGTAGGGGGCATAGACAGAGCCAGCTAGTGAGCGAGCGAGCGAGAGAGGAACTGAGTGAGTAGTTGATCAATTTACAAAGCAAAGGAACGTAAAAGGGCCAACAGCAACAAAACCAACAACAACAACAAGAGAGAGACAAAAAAAAACCATTCGCGTACAGTTTACAACAAAAAACAACAACAGTCGCTGTCGCTGTCGCAGTCGCAGTCGCTGTCGCAGTCACCGTCGCAACGTTCACTAGAAGAAGAAGCAGTTTGTAACGAACTACAGTGGGGAGAGGCAGAATGCCAGCAAAAACAGAGCAAGAGCGCAACGCGCGCTCTCACTGGCTTTGTTACGAAAGTGTATGCATAGATAATAAGAGAGAAAGAGAGCATAGCCGTTTCAATGCCAATACGTTGCGCCATAGAAACAAACTGGCAAATGAAACAAACGAGAGAGAGAGAGCGAGAGCGCACGTAAACAAAAACATAAACATCAAAATGAACACACTTACCATCCACAATTCATTTTCAATGCAAGCGCGCGCGCCAGCTCTTGCGTTCTCTTCGTTCGCTCTTAAATCATACAACACAACATTAAAAAAAAAGCGCGCGCGCTCTTTGCGTACCAATGCCAACTGTACCAAAGAGCGCTCATTGCCCATGACTTGCCGCTGACATACAAAGCCCCCCCCCTCTCACGTATACATATATACGCTATACGGATCAAAATAAATCGTAAATAATTTTGTTTTCCTTCTTCTGCTGCTGTTCGCATTGTTATAGCTATCTCTGTCTGTCATACTACTACGCGCTGCGTTGCCCCGAAACGTTTCGTTTTATATATGAATGGGAATGGTTGGGGTCTCTGCTTCGTATCGTATCAGTTGCGAAGAGAAGAGATGCAAAGAGAAGAGTACGAACTGAACTGAACTCAACTGTGGCGCTGTTGTTGTTGTTGTTGTTGTTGCAGTAGTATTGTGAGTATTTTTGTTGTTGTTGTTGTTGTTGCTGCTGCTGCGCCTTTCTGAAATCCGATAACCAGCGTGCGAGCGAGACAAAAGAATAACAAACAATTATAATTTTTTTTTCTGTGTGTGTGTGTGAGCAAGTCTCTCGCTCTCTATGTGTGTGCGTGGAATGGGAATTTCACAACACAGCTCAGCAGCAGCGCCTCGTGCCAATTTCACTTGTGCCTCTGCCGCTGTGCTGCGTACGCTTTTGCTGTTTTTGTAATTTTTACAAATGCTTTGCGTATGCATGTGTGTGCGTGTGTGGGGTGGACCGTGTATGAGCGCGTGTAAAAGGTCTCGTAACGAAAAGCGAAATAAAAACAAAAAACTAAAAGACAAGAAGAAGCAGCAGAGAAGCAATGCCTTAGCTATTGTTGTGTGCGTGTGTGCGTGTGTGTGGGCAGATAGAGAGACGGAAAGAGAATTATGCTGGAAAGAACTAGAAAAAAACAAAACAAAACAAAATAGAGATGCGAATAGAGATGTCGGCGATAGAGGCCCAAACTTCATTTCCACACATCTCAACAACAACAACAACAACATCTGAGGATTGTTTGCTGATTAAATTAAAAAAATTAGATTTGTTTGTTGTTGGAAAATTCGTAGGAAAATTGAAAAAAAAAAACAAAATCTTAGATCCTCAGATGGATGATGGATGATGAATGACTTTAGAACATTTTTTTTAGATACAGTCGAGCGATAGTTAGCAGAGAGAAATGAAAGATTTTAAGGAATTATACATTTTTCAACAACTTTTGAATAAATTTTTTAGCTTTTTTTTTCAATTTTATTGTTTTTTTCTAAGTTCGAGGTTCAGGAACTTCTGTTATTGATCTATGCTTGGACCTAGAGCATGTTAAACTAAATAAATTATTTTATTTTTCTGTTGTATTTTGATAGAATCTTTAAAAAATTAATGTTTTTTAAACTAAGAATATAAATTTAATAATTTTTCTAAATCATTTCATAACAAACCTTCAGAAAAAACCTTTTTTTGGTATTTTCTTTGTTATTTTTTCCCTATAATTAAATGTAATAAATTTAAATTTCGAGTTTTGTTTTCTTCTCAATTTCCTAATTTATTTATTACTTTTGTTTGCTATAAATTTATTTGTTCTAAATATAAAAAAGATTGAGTTAGAGTTAAAAAAATGTTGCAATTTCGAAAATTTCCAAAGAAAATTGATAAAATTTATAAGTAAACTCTGAAAAGACTTTAAAAATGGATTGAACCTAGAAATGACATTTTTTGCATAAAAATAATTAAGAAAACTTGGAAAAAACTTGAGTTTTCAACTAATTTTTCGAAAATTAAAACTTTAAAATCATTTAAATATGAATACTTAACAAAGAATTCAAAATTATAAATTAACTCTCTTAACCTAACCTAGAAAATTGAAAATTTATTTAGAAAATTGTTGTTACTTTTGTATTTTTAAATAAAATGTTCAAAATTAAATACAAACTAAACAATTTAAAATAATAAATATAATTTTATATATAATTTAAATACAATAAAATTCTTGTATTCCTTTCCTTTCCGATCCCATGTCTATTCTATCTATTCTAGATTTTTTGTAATTTTTGTATTTTTTTTTGTCAAATCTCTGTGCGTTAATCCATTTGATGGATGCGCCCCAGGTGAACACGTTAATCCCTCCCAGGCAGGTGAGCCAGCCAAAGCAATTGGGGCAAATATTTATATTTATATATAAATATACTATCTATGAAGTCAATGTGATCGAGACAAGCTAGAAAATGTGTTGCTTGCCACTTGGTAGACGATATGGGTATAATGAAGGGGCTGATTACATTGTTGATGGCTGTCGCAACATTGTCGCCTTTGCTTGATGTTGAAAATGCGTACGTGACGTATGTTGCGTGCCACATTTGTTTCATTCTTTTTTTTTTTGTTACTTATTTTCTTATTTCTTTCATTTGATTTAAGAGTTTTTCACACAATGCCCGCTGCATTTTCATTATCATGTAAACAAAGTGATAACTCAGTTGTCGACAGCAGTGTTGGCATTTGACACAATCGAGGATAATAATATTTGAAAATTCTAGTCGAAAATTTGTTCATTATTCGAAAATTTGTCGATTTTACAAGCATTTTAGCTTTTTCTTGGGGTTTTCGAAGTATTTCGGATGTTTTATTAAAGTTTTCTTTTAGAAAAAGTTAAAAATGTTTGTTCAAGTGTTTGTAATTAATTAAAAAATATATAAAAAATATAAAAATTAACTAAATTTAAATGATATTAATCAGCAAATATTCATTTATTTTAATTCTTTTTATTTGTTATTCGTAAAAAAATCTGCAAATATTTTTTTTTGCTAATTTTTGTTGCCTAAAATAAAAAAATTGTGAAATTTATTTATATTTTTTTATTAAAATGATCTAAAACAAAATTGTTTTTAAATTCTTATTAAATTTAAAAAAAATATTTCTTCTTTTTCATTTATCTTCAATTTAGATTCTTATTCAATTATTCAATTATTTAATTATTTTTATTATAATTTTTGTATTTTTTTATTTTTATTTTTATTTTATTTAATTTTTCCTTTTTCAGCGTTAAAAAAAAAGCTGCTCATCACTAGTCACATACATGCATACGCATACATACGCACATGCAATCACACACGTACACAGCGCACACACACA
>JBANCX010000285.1:8182-18399 GCA_037040065.1 Dettopsomyia nigrovittata
ACTTACCCAAATAACTGCCCAATTTTCCACTGCCACGTAGACGTGCCTCGGCCGAATAACGATCCAAGCGTCCATGATACCATTCACTTTCCGGCGGTGCAATTATAGCCGGACGCTCACCTGCAGAAAACCAAAAATTATCAAGAATAATAATAAATGTATTTTATTATAATTATTTCAATGGAATAACTTTATATTTTATATTAAAAACTTGAATTTCTATTTATGAAATGGTATAAAAAATATTCAAGAACCCGAAAAATTGGTTGAATTGAGACTATTCAAATATTGTTATATTGAAAACTAAAGCATTTTGTCTTTATTATTCGAATATTTATATTAGATACAACCAAAAAAAATTATATAAAAACTTTAAATTTATACTGAAAAAAACAGGAAAGAAATAATAATCTGTTTGTTTACAATAATTATTTTTATATATTTTTAAGGATATTATTTCTTTTCATTTTTCTTTTTTTCTACGTTATACGAACATATATATGTACTAATGTTAGGAAACCAAAAAATGTTCTTTCAATTATTTTTTTCTTCAAATTATAATGTTTGGTTGGTTTTTCTTCTTCTTCTTTTACAGGACTCCCAGGACTATTGGCATTAAGTTTGGCATTAGTTTTGATAACGTTTCCGTAATTGAGCATTTGTATTCTTGATGTTTTTCAATTTTTTTAATAACTCAGTCTCACTTTCTAATTTGATTCTCATGAATTCTTCCTCATCGACGTCATCGATATCATATTGTTCATGGAATATATCATTCCCTGAATCGGTATCTATACTATCATCAGTGCTATCATCAGTGCTATCATCATTACTATCCTCATCGTCATCGTTATCCTCGTCTTCATCATCATCGTCATCGTCATCGTCATCGCCATCGTCTTCGATTTCATCGGTAGCCAAATCATCGTCGTCATCATCATCATTATTATTATTCATCTGCGATTCAGCCAAACTTTGACGAGGCATTTTCTTTGGTGGATAAATAAAATCGAGAAAACCAATTATCAATAATCCAAATCCGGCACCAACAAATATCGTACAAAATGCAAATATACCATATGTACCCCATGATGGTAAACCATAACGCCTTTGTAACTCCACATTGATCAGTTTTAAAAGATGTGACAATTTAAAGAAATACGATAGCAAAGACATATGAATTGTATTCGGTTTCATCCATGATGACAATGGTTTAACAGTCGACCATGAATTGTCCTTAAGAAATAACAATAGAGTATCCAAATCACGTTCCTCAACATATTTACGAAATTCACCATCTTTGACATGATAAATTGTTGGCAATGCGGTAACAAAGAATCGTCCACTTAGGGATGGTGAGATTGTTACATCAATTATAGCGACATTAACATTAATTTCCTTTGTGACCTTAGCATAGTTTTCCCATATTAATAACAAATTGGTGCAGGCCGGACACCATGGTGCAAAGAACTGTATCATCCATTCACCCTGAAGCATTTGGTCCCAATTGGTCTCATTCAATTCAACTATATCGGTATTATCGATTTTTGGCATTTCTGCGATAATCATCGAAACAACTGGAACTAAATATCCAGCTAACAGTATTGTGTATACCAACCATTGTAGATTATAAAAATACATTTTTGTGTTTACGTTATTTTCTGTTTTTTTTGTTGTTTTTTTGTTTTTTTGTTTTCTATTTGTTCAATTTTGAGTTGTTGTTGATTTAATTCTCTCGTCACAAATGAAAATGTTGAATAATATTTACCTGAAAAGTAGGATTTACTATTGAAAATAGTTTGATAGGTTTCACAAATGTACATATGTGTACATATGTATGTATGTATAATACATAATTCCTATTACATATGATGTTCAGTTGGAATTATTGTTCTCTGTTATACAGATAACATCTTTGATCACACATATTTAAGCAACGCTCCGTCGTATTATGTACGATTGCATTGATCTGCATCAAATAACTTGCAAAATCAAAAATTTCCAAATAACTGATCTAAATATATACCAATGACCTTGAGATTTGGCATAGATAATTGACATCATAATATTGATCAACTGTATTAATTTCCTAATGATCGGATCAATATTGTTAGTTTTATAGAACAAATAAGTTTTTCATTGGTTTTTGCAAGACGCTAACAGCGACGTCGACGAGAGAGTCAAGACTTCTGCTGCACAGCTTCGACTACAGCTTCCTCTTATTCAATTCATTGTTAAGTTCTGTTCATTATTCAAAGGAAGCAACATTTTTTTTCTTTCTATCTTAGGGCAACACTGAACCCAATACTTATTTAGTTTTTGGTCACATTGTTTCATAGTTTCTTGTATTTTATTTAAGCCATAAAATTTGAGCGTTTGCCAGCAGCTTTTTCGATAAAATTTATACATGTTGACCGATGAAAAAGTTATCGATAATTGAACATGGACAGAACAGTCTTGTCGCATTGTCGTCTACATATGAAAAAAAAACTTTTCGAACTAAAAAATCGATTGAAATTTGTTCAACACAATGCAGGTGGTTGAAAATAGCGATAAAACATTTATTAAAATGTCAATTTTTTCGGTTATAATCGAGAAATAAAATGTAGGAAAACAACAAAGAGACGAGTAAAAAAAAGAAATTCTTTTTATTTCTATTTTATTTTGAAAGCTGCTTCGTTTCTAATCAATTAACGCTGCTCTCAAACATTTATTAATAAAAGAAAAAATATAAAGAATCATTGATAAAAAATAAAAAATATTTTTTTTTATTGTTTGTGCGTCATCTCTCAATTTATATAAAAATAAAAATAAACAAAAGATAACGAAATAGAGTAGAATGCATATACAGTCCAATAATAATGCACAGGAAATAATGCATTACATTTTATGACAATTCAATATTCAAATGTCTGGCGATAAACCGATAATATTTATAGCTAAAGGTCATATCTAACGAAAGAGCCCAAAAGAGAGAGAGAGAGAGAGAGCAGCAGTCATGGTGACATAACAAAAATAATGAATTTTCGTGTAAAAAGTTTTAAAATTCTAAGTTAATAAGTTTTTTATGTAACTTTATTAACATAAACCACTAAAAACCACTCACTCACGCACTCACTTTCCGAAAAATCGATAAAAAAAGACTATTATATAAATTTATCGGAACTGGATATCAAAATTCGATGTCTCTAGCTCTTATAGTCTCTGAGATACACGCGTTCAAACGAACGCACAAAACTAAATCAACTTTGCTGTTGATGCTAAACAAGAGATTGTCGGAGATTGTCGTCTTCTTATTCAACCTGTTACAAGCATAAAATAACCTTTTTCCATAATTACAAATCAAAAATTGAGAATAAAGAATTTGTTTTAAGTTTAAAATAGTTGTCTTAATGTAGATTCTTTTCGAATTGTCTTAGGGTACGAACATAACATTGCTGAAGCTGAAGACGATAAACAATGCAACTTCGCTTCAGCGCGCACTATGAACAGTTTCAAGCTTTTTCATACAAAGGCACTGTTTTTTCGTCTTCAGCTTCGCTTCAGCGTGCACTATGTTCGTACGCTTAAGATAAATAATCAAATAGAATAAGTTGGTGGATAAGCTGAATAGATGATATAGGAACGATCGATTCCTCAATATCGTATTATATTGAGGGAGAGCTGAAATTTCGGAACAGGAAAATTAGTGAAAACTCTGATAAAAGCGTACAAGAAAATGCTTTTTCCCCATTTCGAAAGATTGTTTAGACGTTTATTATTGCGTTTTCAATACGATAATGCTCAGATTCACGCTGCCCGGGGGCTTAACGACGATTTATTGTTGTGGCTGCCTTACACACCGGTCATCAATATAATGAAAAAAAGTCCTAGGAGGAGGGAGCTTACGAAACTTCCACAAAATAGGAATCGATTGAAGGTACTGAAAGTTCCTGGTTAGCTATTTGTTTGAATTATATTGCAAAATTTGTAAAAATCGCTTCCCAATCGAATTAATGAAGTCCTTTTCAACAGGGAAGGATCAACTCATTATTAAAATTATCACAAAATATTTAAATTAGTGAATATATAATAAGATATAAAATAAGTTCTGACCCCAAAAGGTGCAGTAAAATGAAAACAATGACATGTGTGCTAACCTGATGACCAATTTTAAACGTCGAAATTTTCGGTTTATTTTGAAAAAACAATTTTTTCTTAAATATTAAAAATGAGTAAAACAATAATTTTTGTTTTATTGAATAGAAAATTGATTTGGTTAATAATCGCTGAATTTCTCAGAATTTTAGCTTTCTTGGTTTTTCTAAAAATTAGCCAAAACTATTGAAAAGTTGAGTGTGCTAACCTGATGACGCGTTAACAAGTTAACAAATATTTTCTTTATTATTATTATTATTATTATTTAAATACTTGATTTTTATGTCTGAATGTGTGTGTGTGTGTGTGTGACATCAATTATATTTGTTTGTATTTTTTAAGTGTGCCCAGGTGTACTATCTGTTGGCTAAAAAGCAGGCGCTTGTGAGTCATAAAACAGCTGCGCAAACGCAATAATTGTTTAAGCTCTCGGACTGTTGTTGTTGCTTGGCTGCTTATGACGCATGAGCAGGCGACCTATACTATGACACCAGTAACCAGTGCATTGTGCCTTGAGAAGAGAACACGAAGAGTGTGAGAGACCTAGAAGTCGAGCCGAAGCAAGCCGAGCAAGGCTAAGCTTGACCAGCTTGCCAGATGATTCACTTTATATGTATGTACATATGTTTACATACTTTATTGAATTAGTATTTTAAAAATACTAAATTTTCATATATACACTCACATGAGAAAGAGTATTTGCATTTTCTCATTTAACATAGAAATTATTAAAATTCAATTTTGCTTTCATTAAACGAAACAGATTTCATTTAATAAAGTTCAATTTTTTCAAAAATTAAATTAATTAAAGCTAATTTTTGTACAAATAAATCAGTTTCAAAAATGTTTTATATTATTTCCAATTTCTTATTTTTCCTATTTTTAAGATATCTATTTGTTTTTTTAAACTTAATCGGTCGAAAAATGAATCCTTTGAAGGAAAAACTTTATTTTTTAATCATTTTCCAAAGTTGTAGTTTTGAATAATCATATTGGAATACTACTTTATCGTATAATCATTAAAAAAAAAAGGTTTTTTATTAAAGTTTTGTATGCAAATATAATGAAAATCAATAGAAAACTATGTAAACCAACAAGATTTGTTGAAATTCTATATTTTTTCTAAAGAATTTTAAGCAAATTTTTAAAAATTATGAATTTGAACATGAATGTATGGACAATGCATCAAATTAAATTGAAATCTGACCAACTATTATATCATTAAAAATATCTCGTATCGTAAAATACTCTTTTTAAGGGTATTATTGTAATTCGGTCTAAAGAAATTTCTTTAATATTTATGTTTTTCATCAAGTTTTTTTGTTCGTATTACTCACCATTTAACATATGGGGTCCATCCAATTCATCCTGATCCAATTCCTGTGCCAAATCGGCCAAATCTATGCCACCAGCTGCCATCATGGCGCCCAAGCCCGTAATACCGCCCAATGCTGCTAAATTGCCGTCATCGGAGCCGCCCGTTGGCGAGCCAAGTTTATCTTTCTGTATGACAACGTCCACATTACCCAAACGCATTAAATCTGCCATTGATTTTGGTATGTGTGTGTGTGTGTGTGTGTATTTTTTTTTTTGGTATTATTTGGTGTTAGTTATTTTTTTTCAAATGCAAATGGCAAAAACAAAAAAATGCGTTTTGTTTATGTATTGGGGGAAGTGGTGTGAAGTGGTATGTGTGCGTAAGCAGCTGTGCAGTTGCTGTTGTTGTTGTTGTGTTTGGCTTTTGATTTTGCGGGCAGTGACAAGAGAGCAAAAAGAGAGAGGCGCGCACGCTGCGCCCAACTCAGCCACACACACACACACGACACACACACGCACGCACGCACAAACACAATAATAATAATGTCGTATGAGCTGTTGTTGTTGTTATTATTTTAGTGCCGGTGATGTTGATATTGATGATGATTATGATGATGCGTCGTTCGTCTCGCTGTAATAATGCAAAATAGACGAAGGCGAAGAAGGCAACAAAGAAAACGGTGAGAGAGAGAGAGAGAGAGAGCGCGTGAGTGTGATTCAAAAGAGAGGCAGTGTGTGTGTGTGTATATGTGCATGCCTGTCTGCCTGTGTGTGTGTGTGTGTGTGTATGTGTGGGTGGGTGGCGTTAATGAGCGAATGAGTTTACAAGCAATTTGTTATAAACAAAGTGCATGACAATGTGTATGTGTAAATCTATGTGTGTGTGTGTGTGTCTGCCGGCATGTAATTTAAATTAAAAAGGCGCACACACACACACGCAAACAGACATATTTTGTATGTGTGCGCGTACGTACATACAAGGAGCAATGGCACAATAAAAAAAAAAAACGAAAAACATTCAAATGGCACCCAAAAGAAAGTTAAAAAAAAACAAAAAAACAAATTTCACATTCGACCAAAATACAAACATTACATTTTTATGATTAAGTTTAGTTAACTAACTAATTGCTTAACAATTAAATTAAATAAAACTTGGAAACAAACTACAACGACTCCACCCTCACTCTAATTTGGGGTATGGTCACCCCTTTTTAAAAAAGAAATACACACGCACACACATACACAGTCAGACTGCAAACGAATAAAGGCAACAAAAGAAAGCAGCAGAAATTTTCAACACTTACAATGTATAGACGTCTGTGTGTGTGGTTGTTGTTGTGGTTGTGGTTGTATATGTGTGTGTGTGTTTGCCTTTGTGTAGGTGTAGGATATGTGTAAATTTTGTTTTTTTTTTTTTTTTGTTAGCAGCAGCACAACAACACTGAACACCACAAACAATTAATTCGGCAACACTTTTCAGGACATTTCTAAAATGTTTTAAAACGAACAAAAAAAAAACGAAATTCACTGCCAATTCACTTTTATATTTAAATATATATATATATATATATATCAATATAAATACATATTTATATATATATTTGGATTGCCTTCGCTGTGTGTGCCCGCACCGTGCTCATACAATTCGCGTTTTGTTTTGCGGCGCACACACACATTGGGGATGTTGTTACTAGCGCATATCGATAGATGCATGCAGATGTATCGATAGGTTTTTTTTTTCATATATTGCCGATACTATATCGATATGGTTGATAATTAAAAATTACAATTAATAATAAATAATAATCAGAATAATATTTAAAAAAAATATTATAAAATACAAAATATATTAGAGAATTAAGAATTTGTTATAAAAATATTCAAATTAATTAAGTTATGTTTATCTGAAGAAAATTATGAAAGAAAACAATTAATTAATAGCATGTAAAAAAAACTTTAACTACTATTATTATAGATGAATGCTAATACTATTCAAATATATATACATTTTTACGACTATATTGTTAACTATCGTTTATCGCTCAACTGCTATACTAAGCCGGAACAAAATCGATATATCGATCGATATGTTTAGTTGCATCTCTATCAGCAAGTTGCCAGTGTTGTTGTTATTTATTTATTTTTTAGTTTTTTTTTTTTGTTTGATATGGGACAATGCGTGCGTGTTTTTAATGTTTTGGATGTGCGCTCTTTTAGTTAGTTAAGTTTTTTATTTAGACAAAGCGCGTAGTTATATTAAGTAACAGGAAACAAAGGTGCAATAGTTAAATTTAAAAACAAATAAGAATAAACCACGCACAAGCACATTAAAGACACCACCACCAACATCAACAGATAAAAAAAAAGAAAAGTTATCGAAAAAAAAAAGCCAAATATGATCAATTTGGATACAACAAACAAAAATCAATCGCCAATAATGCAGCCAATGGATTATTATCAGGTAAGGACAAAGTTCAATCATAAATATCATATGTATCTTTGATTAACTTTAATTTATAGTTCTCAAATTGTATTGCGCATTGTTAATTCATTATTAATCTTGTTCTCAATATCTTGCACGTTGATAAAATAAACACACACACACACGCACACATCTAAAGATATGCCGTAATAAATACACACACACACACTAATACATTGAAGGCTGCAGCTGTTCTCTCCCCACACACACACACACACACACACCTACTACTACATATTGGAAGCAAGGCTTTGCTTTTGTTTTAATTTTTTTTAAAGCCCAGCCCTTAAAACAGCTGCAAAAGAGGGGCACGACAATACAATAAGAGAGAGCGTATCGACAAGGAAAAAACAAAAACAATTGTGTATTTGTGTATGTGTGTTTGCAGCCAACTTAACAACAAATCGCTGCCTATGCCATATGCCATCTCACTTGCACACACTTGAACATATGACGAATGATGAAATTAATATGAAATTGATATTGAAAGTCACTGATAAGCGAAGGCAACAACATAGCTGATAAGCCGAAAATGCATTTAGAAGAACAACAAAATCAAATTAACAGCAATGCTGTCTGTTAGCTGACAGTTAACAGCATCGAAAGCTGTTAAACGACACACACACACACACATGCATGGAATAACAAAAGAAATATTTTTTGTTTTTTATTTATTTATTTTTTGTTAAATTGCGTCGTCACTTAGCTAGCAAAATAAACGTTGTTCGCTTTTGCTGCTGCTGCTGATTCATTAAATCGGCGCCTGGGGCAACGGCACCTGCAAAATTTTGATTAAAATTTATTTTCTAAAAAAAAACGTTTTTTTTTTGTTAAAATTGAAAAAAATAAATTTTTTGACAATGGCCTTCCTAGTGTCCATAACAGAGGTACGCATTAACAGTTACAGTATGCATGCATGTTAATAACATTTTATGTTAACACAATTACACTATACTACACTCGTCATGTTAATAACATTTCTATAACATTTCTTTTTAACTTGCTATGTTATGTTAATAACATTGATGTACAACTCACTACACTCTTTCTTTCTCTTTTTCTGTTTTTCTTACACAGGACGAAGCCTTGCGACAGAATATTATTGACGATTCTGAAATGAAATCGATACCAATTATCAATACAAACGATAACGATTCGTTGGACAATGCAAATGACAGCGGCATGTCACGTGCATTTCTCTTTCTGGATGCTGATGAGAATCTACAGATTGCCACACCGGAATTATTTTGTAAAAAACTGAAATGTCAGGAACTGGATAAAATAAAAGTGATCTCAATATTTGGCAATACTGGTGATGGAAAATCGCATACGATGAATCAAGTATTTTTCGATGGCGAACCGATATTTCATACCTCAACAGAGCAAAATTCCTGCACAATTGGTGTCTATGCGGCAATGCAGCGGGAACAGGGTGTACTCTGTTTGGATACGGAAGGATTGTTGGGGACGACGGCCAAAAGTAATAAGCGTATGCGTATGCTCTTAAAGGTTAGTTTTCTTTTATCGAATACTTGGGCATGCATATCGATAATTTGTTTGTATGTAGTATATGCATTCCTATGTTCGATAACACGCATATATAAATGAAATTGTATCGATAGTTATCGATAATTGCTCATTTTATAACCAGATACTCGCCATTTCGGACATTGTGATTTATCGTACACGCTCGGAGCGTTTACATAGTGATATGTATGAATTTCTGGGCACTGCCTCGAAGGCATTCTGCTTGCATTTCACTCAGGCGCTACAGAATATGGGTAATGGTACCACTATGGGACCAGCTGTGATAATATTCCATGAGACGCACTATACAAAGCCCTTGGAAAGTAGTAAGTAAAGAAATAAACACAGAGAGAGAGAGAGATAGAGAGCGTGAGATATTTTTTCTCTTGATGTTAGCTAACATAAATATGTAACGAAGTATGTTAGTTAACAGAAATTGAATTACCAATATTTTGGGTAACATTTTAGAGTTAAAAAAAAAAACAAAAGTCGCTCTCTCTCTCTCTCTCTCTCTTTGTGCACTGTTAACTAACATTGTTGGGGCAAAATGCTGTCCAGAGTTCTGTAAAGTCTTAAAGTTAAGAGCGGAGAGAGAAAATTGTTGCTTCAGCTGACTATCCGAGTTGAAGAAAACATTGTTTTGAGACGTGACAGTGTGGAAATCGTTCCAACATGGTTAACAGTGCAAGACAAAGGACTCCCAAACAGGACTAGAAAATTAAAATTTATATTAATTTGCTTGTTTTTTCTTTTT
>JBANCX010000286.1:11596-21793 GCA_037040065.1 Dettopsomyia nigrovittata
TCTGCTCGACTATAAGATGCGGTCTTTGCTCTGCCTTGCAACGCACCAAAACCAAACTTGTTTGCTTAATAACATTTACGTTTATGATCCGATCATAATGATATTAGTACAGTAGATTAATAATATAAATCCAATTATTTAGACCGAATCTCAAGGTCAAAGGTGTTAAATTACACCTGTAAAGCGTTTTTTTCGATTTGGAAGACAGACGGTTAAAGTAAATCGACTCGATTGTTGATGGCGTTGGAGACGTCTATTTCTGCTAATACCCATTTTTTTGTGTTTCCAGGGTATTCTCATCAATTTTCTGTGCGACATTTAAGCCTTTAATGTATTTTCAAGTAACTTGTAAACTTGATACTCTCACTGGACACTTAAAAATCTTGTCAAATTCATGTGTTACCCTTACAACCATCATTAGTAGTACGAAGTACATGCAATTCATAATTCATCCAAAAACCATCCATCCATCCATCCATCCGCCGCCCCTTCATGCTAAATACATGAATAAATAATTTATGCGCAGCGGGAAAAAGCTAAATTTTTGCATGAATGCAACATAAAACAAATTAAATAAATACGCGACTGACTATAAAAAATGCCCTGTAAAAGTTATCTAATTTTATGAATATGAAAAGTGAGGTTAAAAACGAATAAATAAATATAATAAATTGATATAAATAAAATAAATGTTTAAAATATCGAAATAATCTATTTAAAGCTATGAGTTTAACTTTTATAGTATACTTATAATGATAGTTACTTGATTAACAAGTTAAAAAGTTGGGTTAGGAACGAATTAGTGAAGAGCTTTCGAACTAATCTTGATTTTAAAATGAAATAATAAGAAATATAGGAAATAATAAAAGTTAGGAATGTTATAAATAATCAGTTAAAAAACTGGAACTTTCCTAGAATACTTAAGATAAGATATAAACACTTAACAAATAGATTGTTTTATATCTGAACTTTGACTTAAAAGATTGTTTTCAGAGTTAAGATATGAACACTTAACAAATAGATTGTTTTATATCTGAGCTCTAACTTAAAAGATTGTTTTCATATCTAAAATATTGGAAATTTCATAGAATAATTATAAAAAAAAGTGTTTTTTTCGCATAGAATAGTTAAAATATTGATTATTTTTGATACTAATCTGCTAAAAAGGTACAAAAAGAAAAGAAATTTGCTTCAAAGACTTTCTTCCTATCAAAGTAATAGTCGAAAAAGTATTAAAAAAGTTAAAGAAATTCCATTAAATTTGAGATATTTTCTTCTTTAACTTTTCCAATTAAAATGCAACTTTACAACTTACAGGGTATTAAAAAGGCATTTGCACATTTCTTTTTGTCTACGCAATAAATTTATTTACAATTCATGGTCCATGCATGGGCCTTAGTCTCTTGGCCATATATCATACAGACAGACATACATACGCTCTGGTGTTTAACCAAAGTCTGACTCTAATTTACATATATTCATGAAATCTGACTAACACCACCTTGCCACTCTTCTGTGCCCCGTTTTTTGTTGTTGCAATGCAGCCAGCCCAGAGGCAACAAACAAAACCAAACCAAAAAGAAAAACATTTTTCAAATTTAAATTTAAATGATTTTTGTTGAATTTTTTGTTGTAGCCAAGTGCGCTTGCCACTGCCAACAGTAGTTGTTTGGCAGCACGTGCTGTGCTTTGCATCATAATGACGTCATTAGCGAGACAACTATTAGTTTATAGCGAACCCAATTGAGGTCCCGGGGCGGGCACACACACAGAAAAATAACAAAAACGCGATCCGATCTTTGACATTTTTTTGCACTCAATGGCGAAAAATATGTCCAAGACTGGTACGCGATCAGATTTCGCGAATGAAAAACTGGCTAAAACGTTGGTTAAATTATGAGTCCAAAAGACCAAAGAAGATCGAGCAGATTAGAGTCGATGAAGAAAGCAAAGAAAGCAGGGAAAGAAGAGCAAAATAAATTTGAAAAAGTCGTGTTTTCTCTGTAAGCCAAGTAATTGCTGATAATGGCCCAAAAGGATCGTTGGCTGACCTACAATGCTTTAGAAATAATAGAGTTTATAAAGGCTAAAATGCTTAGCCAAGCTTGGCATGACAATGATGTTGATGACGACAGCCCGTCCAACCGCACTGAGCAGCCCAAAGAGAGGAAAGAAAAAACAATTTGAAAATCATTAAAACACTGTGCAAAGCACATCAAGTGCTTGACGGGAGAAAAAACAGAAAAATTTGGGCTCTTCAACAGCGTGTGACAAAAATTAGAGAGGAAACAAGCTGAAATTTCTCTCTCTCTCTCTTTCTCTGTGACATGCCGCACTTGACATTTAACTTTTTTATACTTTTGTGGTGCTAATGATGACGTTGATTGCCCAGTTCTTGTTACGTTAACATTTCATTTGAGATATATTTATCATAATTGGTCAGAAAATTAATGAAATCTCTTTTGATTTTGTTGAAGTTTTTACTCTTGACATGCCTCAACAACAACAATTTCCAGATAACCTGACTTTCGTGATTTTTTGTTTGTTTTTTCTCTTCGTATTTCCATTCTTTCTTTCTTTTCCGGAGCTGCCAATTAATGTTTTTTTTTATTCACCCTAATTTCTGCTTTTATTCAGCTTTGTTTTCATTGGAATTCCTTTTGAAAGGGGGGCGACACATCAAGAAATATATATTTTTTTAATGTTATTTTTAGAGAGTGCAAAATGCTGTTTTTTGAAGCATCTGCTTCTCTAAAGAGACCTATTTTTTACACCAAACCAAGAAAATTAATCATTTTTTTAGGTTTCTTTGCATTTTAAGTTCAAAAAGGTTCTTCAAACCTACAAGATACGCCGATACATGTGTCGAAATCGCCACTAAATAGTACTTAGAGAGGCAAGAACTATTGAAACGCATGTAGAACGATGTTAGTGCCTTGCAACGTCCAATGACAAACTGGTTTGCTCTATAAAACATGAAATGTTGATCCGATAGACATAAAATGCGTACTGTAGATCGATATTATGATGTCAATCACCTATGCAAAGGCATACGGTCATAGTTGAAAAATTACACCTGTTTTTCGAGATTTTTCGTTTTGGGGGTTGTGGGCGTGGTATCCAACATTTTGTTGACGCAGATCGATTAGTTATAAGCTCAATAGTATACATTCCGAGTTTCAAGAAAGTTGGTGGAAAATTCCACCTGGGAATCGTTTTTTTCGATTTGGTGGTGTTGTAGGAGGAAATCCAAAAAAATTATATATTACTGTACTGCGAGCGAAATGCACGAATCTGGATACCAAATTTGGTTAATGTAGAAGCCTTTTAAAGTTAGGAACCAAAGTATCTTATCTAATTTTTCTTAACTAGCTTGAACTTCCGATGATTTTAACTTTTTCGGTTGTTTTCACTTTAGAAAATAAGCTTTTAAGCTTAATTTCTTATCTAAAACATGTCTTCAAATTATCATCTTAATGTATTTCCGTTTCCCAAAATCGAAATTATCATAAATAACGCATTCAAGTCTCCTTCCTCTGTGACTGACCAAAGCAAAAACATAAATCGCTTTGGGCAACCATGACCCGACTTCTACTGACCTCTTAAACGGTAGCAACAAACAGAATTTATTTCAATCCTGAATACTAGAGATCTCTGACTATTTCTCTGATTGATTGATTGATTGCAGTCTTTGGCGTTTTAGAGCTTCCCCCTTTTGGGGTAAGTCAATGCACAGTCAATCGCAAAAAAACAAAGCAAAATGCGCAATTTCAATAATTCACAAAAGGAAACCGTCGAACTAAAGGGCGCGGCGGACGGTAGAACCCAAAGACTTGAGTTATCGTTGCGGCAACCTGAAGCAGCTGTTGTTGCATTCAGTGTTGTGAATCAATCAATTTTAGCATGAATTCTTTGTTGATTTTAGCCTTTTTTTTTCTGTGTAATAAAATGAATGTTATCTAAATTGAAGTTTTTATTCCAAAAGACCGAGTTTTAAAGGTTATGTTGCATTAAATATTGAAAAAACTGGTAATTATAATGATTGATCAGTCATAATGATCACTCAATTATTATAACAATATGTTAAATATTGACTCTCTGAGCTAGAAGTTGTTTTTTTCACACACATTTACTGTCGTATTGTAAGTGAACAAAACTTGACAGACTCCAACTAACAATGAGGTCAAAATTTTGGTCTTCAAGTGAATTTTCTTTAACTTCTAACTCTGAAACTATTTAATCGATTTCATTGAAACTTAATTTTTAAATAAAATAAAGTATTCTCAGAGTGGAAGAACACAAAGAAATCTTATTTTGCAAATATATAAAATTATGTTAAAAAATTTAACTTTTTATAAAACTTTTTGCGCAGCACTGATTGCAGTTGTTTGTATTTTTGTTGTTTTGTTTTCTTCTTTCTCTTGTTGTTGTTGTTGTCCACTTTTCGCCTTTGATTTTGTGTGCGCGATTAAAATGCGCCTCCAACTGTCCCAAAAAAGGGCAACGACAATTTCGTACGAACGAACGAACGAACGAAGGAAAGAATCGAAACGAAACGAAAATGAAAATGAAATTGCAATAAACGAGATCCCTTTTGGTGCCACAGTGAGTCGCAGCACCCCCAATTGCAGTTGCAGTTGTTGTTGTTGTTGTTGTTGCTGTTGTTGTCACTCTTTTGTTTTATTTTTCTGTTTTTTTCTTTTTTTGTTTTGTTTTGTTTTAATTCGGTAAGCCGAAGCAACGCACCCGGTTCATATGCAGAAAGTTGGATAAAAACTCAAGATATTTTGTGTTTGGATAAAATGAGATTAAGTTTAAGACATTTTATGAACACTTGTCTAACTTGGCTCTAAAGAAATATCTTTTATGACTCTTAGTAGAGTATCAATTAAGAAATAAGAGTTAGGAGGACAGTCTAAGAGTCTCTCTTTCTCTGTTTCTGAGTTATTTATTGTAAGGTATACAAACCAAGTTTGAATGAAATCGGTTGAGAAATGAGAGATTTTTACTTTATTCCTCAAGTTGAAGTTGGAGTTTCAGGGAAATTGTTTCTTAGTACGCACTTGCTTAAGCAAATGTAACATTTGTGAGAAACTCAGCTGTCTAGCTCTTACCGTTTAGGCTGTGCATCGATTGCAAATCAGTTAGTCAGTCAATTAGTCAGTTCCATATATGGAGTGCAAACTACTTTAACCTATTTCCCCCACTTGAAGTTGGAGTTTTAGGGAAATTGTTTCTTAGTACGCACTTACATACCCAAAGCTAACTTTTGTATAAAATTCAGCTCTGTACCTCTTACCGTTTAGGCTGTGCATCGATTGCCAATCAGTCAGTTCCATATTTTATATAAAGTGCAAACTATTTTACCCTATTTCCCCCACTTGAAGTTGGAGTTTTAGGGAAATTGTTTCTTAGTACGCACTTTTACATAGAAATGTAACTTTTGTGAAAAATTCAGTTCTCTAGCTCTTACCGTTTAGGCTGTGCGTTGTCAGTCAGTCCGTCAATCAGTCAATCCATTTTATATATACTATATATAGATGTGTTTGGCTTTTAATAAACGCATCGCTGCGCATTCGTATAAAAAAATGCGACAATGAGAAAAACGTCTAAAAAAAAAATTGCAAAGTGGCAAGGAAGCCTGCTGCTGCTGCTGCTGCTGCTATTGCTGAGCGCATATTGAAAATGTTTTTGGCTGACTGCTCCCATTTAAGGCGCATTGATGCGCTGCTCATGCGCAACACGCATTGCGCATGCCTTGCTTGTCACTCGCTTGCTGGCTGTCGTCCCTTGCTGGAAGACGACAGTCGGACGACTGTCCTTTCTAATCGTCACTGTTGCAGTTGCAGTTGCAACAATGACAGCGCAAAATATTCAACACAAAGTTGGCCCAATTGATGGGCGAATACCCTGATCTGGCCAAAAAGCCAACTCAAGACTCAAGAATCAAAGATTTAGTTTAAAAATCTAAAAACTTGACTTGAAAAATTGCAAAAAACTTGAAAAATTAACAAAATCAATAAATATTTTTCAAAATAAATTCAATTTTAAGTCTTATTTTGAAGCGTACATCTATAAAAAATTGATCAAAATATTATATTATCTTAAATATTAGAGACTTTTGTCTTCAAATTAGAAGACTCAGACTCGAAATAAATACAAATTCTACGAAGAATTTCAAATATATTTTAAAACATTTTGTTTGGACAAACTTTTCATTTACTTTCTTATATTATTTTTGATTATTTTCAACTAAAAACTGACAAAGTCTGTAAAAATTATATATTTTCCATATAAAAATTGTATAAATTATGAATAATATAAATAGAAAATTGAAATTGTTATTTGAAAAAGTTATTTAAATCTAAAAATATTGTAAAATCATATTGAAAATCAGCATAAAGAAGATATTGTTGTATGGCAGCGAAACATGGCTCACTTCGCAACGGATGATACTCAAGCTGCAAGTATTCATCAACAAATGCCTTAGAATCATATGCTCGGTATTCTGGCCCAACAGAATATCAAACGGCGATCTATGGCAATTGACAAATGAAGTCCCAATCCAACAGCAACTAATGAAGAAGAAATGGAGTTGGACATGCGCTTCGGAAACCCCACGGAAGCACCACCAGGCTGGCACTTGAATGCTTCCTCAGGGAAGCAGGAGAGTTGGATGACCGAAGTACACCTGGCGCCGAACAGCAATGATCGAACTTACCCGGCACAATATCAGCTGTGGGACATGGCGAAGCAAAGTCCGGTGGAGAAACCTAATAGAGGCCCTAAGCTCCCAAGAGGAGTAAGAAAGGAAAAAAAAAAATTTGAAAATCGCCAGAAATTGAGAAGACAAGCCGGTAATCCGCGGCTTTGCCTCCGTTTTTTATTGCTTAAACCAAGTTTTAAGGATATCCAATCTATTTTTGCCTTTTTCCCCCACTTAGAGTTGGAGTTTGAGTAAATCGCTTCTCTCATTACTAAATATAACTTCTGTGAATAAATTCAATTGTGTAGCTCTTACCGTTTAGGCCCATGGATAATACAGAAATGTAATATGCTCGTCATATGTTAAGGAAAGTCTAACTTTTTGTAATAATTGATTGAAAAGAATAAGAGAATTAAGAGCTAAAATGCATTTCATGGACTTTCCCCCATTTAAAGTTGGAATATTGCTGCTTAGACTACACTTACACAACCACAGGAAATGTGTGTAATATAATTCAGTTACTAGCTCTTAACATTTAAACTTTGCATTGATTGTCAATCAGTCAATCACGCAGTTGGACAGCAAAAAACTACCAAGATTGATGGATGAGGAACTTTTTTATATCTCAAATAGAGTGTACAAACCAAGTTTGAATGAAATCGGTTGAGAAATGAGAGATTTTTACTTTATTTCTCAAATTGAAGTTGGAGTTTCAGGGAAATTGTTTTTTAGTACGCACTTTCAGAACCAAATGTAACTTTTATATAAAATTCAGCTCTGTAGCTCTTACCGTTTAGGCTGTGCTTTGATTGCAAATCAGTTAGTCAATTAGTGAGTTCTATATTTTATATGGAGTGCAAACTATTTTACACTATTTCCCCCACTCGGAGTTGGAGTTTTGCAGAAATCTTCTTCTTAGGTACACTTTTACATATAAATGTAACTTGTGTGCAAAATTCAGTTCTCTAGCTCTTACCGTTTAGGCTGTGCGTTGTCAGTCAGTCCGTCAATCAGTCAATCCATTTCACAGGAAATGTGTTGAAAATAATTCAGTTTCTAGCTCTTACTATTTAAACTTTCCATTGATCAATCAGTCAATCGCTCAGTTGGACAGCAAAAAACTATTTTTTAATCTTAATTTAATAATTTAAATTATTTTTTTTATTCTTATTGATTATTAATTATATAGAAAAAATGATTAAATAATTAATTTTTTTATATTTTATTCAATTTTTCTTTAAATTTATATTTCTTAATGTTTTTCTCTTTCTTTTCTTCTCTCAGCTGCATTAATATTTTCTTTAAAATAGACTCCCGCTGGCCTTATTATAGATAGCTCCATCTGTGTATCTGTATCTGCATCTGTATCTGCATCTGTATCTGTATCTGTATCTGTGTATCTTTTGGCTGTTTGTTGTTGTTTGCTCTTTAGTTAGTCACATGGCCATGGATGAGATTGTTTTTTGTATTTTTTTTTTGCTGTCTTTGCAATTTGGCTTTTCTGCTTCATTGCCACATTTTGTGGCAGTTGTTGTTGCTGTTGCATGGTGACATGCTGCTGCTGCTGCTGCTGTTGCTATTTTTATAAAAGAAAACGTTTTTGTTGTCGCCAGGGCATCGGTGCGCACGCGCGCATGCTCCCGCTCTCTTTTGTAAATTGCATGTCGCTGGGCCATTTGTTGTTCCAGTTTTCCAATTTCATTTACGGGATTGCACTTAAAAGAGGTTTTGCGCTTGAATTGCTTTTGGAACTTGTTCGTTGGAACAATTTGATTTTTGATTTCCTTATTTTTTAAGCCAGCTGCGCAAAGGCAGCTTGAAAATCCATTTTTCTATCTCTCTCTCTGTGTGTGTGTGTGTGTGGGTGTTACCAAGTGCCCCAAAAGGCAATCAATTCCGCCAAAGACACCACGAACATCATTAACGATTTGCTCCTTCACTCTCTCGCGCTCTTCGCTAGCTTCTCTCTATTTATTTTCATTCTGTTTTGTGCTTTTGGTTTTTATTCAGGTGTTGCTTAGCAGTCTGCACATGTTTTTTTCTATACATTTAGACTTATTTGTAACTTTTGTTGGCGTCGTTTCCGGTCATCAAGCGTCCACTTCCCCCAATTTCATAAAAGTGTTAACGCAGCGCAGAGCAACAAGCAACAAACAACAAAGATTTTTTGTTAGTTTTTCTCGCTTCAGCGGCAATTCCATTTCCATTTCCAACGCCGAACTTCCAACTCCAGCCTAGACCCTGAGGCGACAATGCGTTAATGACATTCAACACTTGAGCTGGAAAGCAGGCCGCCGTACACTTAGAAAAAAGAAGGAACACAATTTGTATTTCTTTTATTTTGTTCGTGTTATTTTATTAAGGCTTGTGGGGCCTCCTTGAGACCTTCGTTTCTATTGATTCTGCTCTGAAGAGCGCACCTGCTCTAACATTACAGTCTGGCTTTTGCATTTTTTATTTTAAATTATTACTAAAAACTATAATTTAAAGAATATTAACAAAAATATAAACGAAAAACAATAGAAATAGCAACAAATTATAATTAAAACAATATTAAAAACTATGAAAACTTTAAATTAGTGACTAATTCTCTAAGTTATAAGTACTCTATTACTTGTAGCACTAGGAAATAAATAAATAAACATTTTTATCTACGAGTCCTGGGGGATCGTAGCACCAGGTCTATTGGGTAACGCCTATAAATCCTCGTGGAATACTCGGGGACATCTTCTAGTAAGAGCCTTGGCACTGCAGTCTCTCATTGTACCTGGCTGTAATGCTGATTAAGTTCCTAAAAATTATAAAATTTTAATTATTCAATTTTGAAAGAATTTCTAATTTAAAATATAATATTATTTAAATAAATTTAATTGTAAACAACAAATATTATATACTAAAAAAAACTAAATAAAAATTTGATTTCCTTTTTATACTTAAATCAAGATTATTTTAAGTCAAAACAAACTTAATTTCTTTTGAACTAACAAAACTTTTTCGGCCAGTGTACTCATATGTGTTTGATTGTGTGCGTGTGTGTGTGTGGACAGTGGGCAAAATTAACATTTAAATGAAAGCATTGGGAACTTATTGAAACGTTTCTTTTGGCTATTATACATACAGATAAGCCAATTGCTTGCAACATCCGCTCAACTCTCGTACTCACTTTATATATATAAAAATACAACTTTTTTGTTTTTTAATAAAAAACTCTTTTTTTTATTTACATCTGCATCAGTTGGAATATAATACAATTGTACTTTGTACAGTGGGCCACCCACGCTTGACGATCATTTGGCAATTTAATTAAAGGCCAAAGACCACCCGGACAGCAAAAAGTCAGTCATAAAGAGCGCAGGATTGTAATATGAAGCATAGATACAGATACAGATACAAATGCAGATGCAGATACAGATGTAGATGTAGATGTAGATGTAGATGTAGATGTAGATGTAGATGTAGATGTAGATGTAGATGTAGATGTAGATGTAGAT
>JBANCX010000287.1:8443-21792 GCA_037040065.1 Dettopsomyia nigrovittata
GCTTTAAGCCGCTGCAACATGCGTACAGAGCGGCGGCCCAGTTAACAGTAATTGCTGGCGCGTCGTGTTTTTCGACCACCAATGGATTGATTAACTACGTGTTCGATATTTTTCATTGCCTCCCACTTCAGCCATCCATTCTATGTATGTGCCCCGCACAGAGCTGCACAGTGTGTGCCAGTGTTGTACACTTAAACAAAAAAAAAAAAGTAATAAAAATACTATATGAAAAAAGTGTTTGAAAAATTGTTTAAAAATGTTTTAAATTTTTCTTTCTATTTTCTTTATACATTAAATGTTTAATTTTTATGCTTTTCATTCATAATAGATTTTTGTATACATATATCGAATTTTTATCGTTAATTGTGTGAACATAAGAAATTGTAAGCTTAAAAATCTAAATAAACAAACGAAAACATAACAATAAGTAACAAAAGTGACTACTTAATTAAAAAATAATTATAATTAAAAAAAAAAAAAAAACAAAAAAAAGAACATTTTCTAATATGACAAAAGAATTTCCCAGGACATGACTCGAACCCTGGAATTCTTTTGCCCAAGCACTTAGACAACAATTTATACTATTGCACTACACAAGCTACTAAAAATTGTTTGATGTGTTAAGTTCATATATCATATGTGACATAAACTTTGCTTAGCAATTAACTTTAAGTGGTGTGCTTGGAATTCTCAACATGTTTAAGCTGATAATTGTGATGAAGGCATTATAGTAAGTTTAAAATTTGGTACATATTATTTTGTATATTTTAATTATAGAAATTTTTGATGTAAAAAATTTACAATAACTTTATTGTATGTCTTTTCTTTAAGTGTACGAGTGTGTCACTTGGTATTGATGATGTGGCTGGAGTCGAGCTATTGAGGCTCGGGTCCAAATCAAATTTACTCTAATGGACACTGTAATGTGGCCATGCCATGCGAAGAAGGCGAAGTAGACGAAGAAAATGCAGGCACATTCAAAAAGAGAAAGAGGAAGAGAAAGGCAGTCAGTCGTCTCGCGCTGAAAAAGAAGGAGACGCCACCAGTGGGCGATGCCCAGTCATTGAAGATTGGGAACTAATGACAACGGTTGGGTCCTGTTCGCTCTATTGGTGTTGGCCACATTGGCATGTGAATTGGGGCTAAAAACTGTGGGTAGCCCAGCAATACAGCTGTCCATAGATTGGCATAGAGTCAGCTAATAGGGTAACAGCGGGTCAGGCAACTTATTAGAAATTGTCTAAAATATAAAAAGAAAAGATCGCAAGAAAAAATAATATTTAAATAGAGAATGTCAATCAAGGTAATTGTGCTGTACCACGTACATATCGAACAGGTGAATCAAATTAATTTTATTTAATAGAGTTTTCGATAACTAAATTCGCAATAAATCTTTTGAATTTAGTCGATATTATATAGGACTTGTCATAACTCAATCAATATGCATATTACGTCAAGAACTAGAGTAATTTAACCGATAACAATGACAAGAGAGGTTAGTTATGAGGAGAGTAAGGGCAGATTTATAGCGATTAGATTAGTTATGCTTACCTAACCAGAAACCCGCGACCGACAACATCAGCGGCGGCATAGCTTTGAAAAAGGAAAGTGGGCGGTGTCTGACAATGGAGATGGAATGAAGCTACAAGGTAGATAATACACGAATACCTGTCTATATATGTATGTAGGTATGCGGTGGGAGATAGTCCATAATTATGGATGAATGGGACTGTTAGAGGGTGGGGGCGTGTCAGCGGCTATTTTGCATACACACACATACTACATACGTGGCTGGGCATTGTGCGCGTTTCGCATAATTACGCGCAGACTCAATTCTAAACTTAATTAAGATTATTACAATGTAGCCAAGAGGGGCAAAAATCCAAAAACGCGACCAGCACTGACAAGACACACCAGCCAGTTCACTCTCCCATCTCTGTGCGAGAGAAAGAGAATGGGCAAAAATGCGTTCAAGCGGCCGTAACTAATAATCGCGGGCATGCAAAGCAGCTGAAAAGATCTAAAGAAAATATTAGTGTTGTTATTTTTATTAATAAAACAAAATTTAATATAAAAAAAAATATGCTAAAAAACTGCATTTTAGTATAATTTAATATGTTTACACATCTAATAATAAAAAAATCAGTCAAAGAAATTTCATTTAACTTGAATGGGACTGCAGTTTAAAATTAAGTTTTAAAAAATTTATTTATAATTTTTAACAAAATTTTTGTTTTTTTTGCACTTAATCCTAAATTTAACTTTTCGCTTAAAACTATATAAGTGCAATATTTATTTTTTATAAGGAGCTGCATGTTTGTTAAGTTTGCTGTGTGTAATATGTGTTTTAGCCGATTTTACATAGTCAAGACTTTGTGCTTAAATTAAAGCTAACTTTTTGACTTAATCCTAAATTTGAGTATATTTACAATTTTATTATACCATATATGTGTGTATATGTACGTATGTATATATACAATTTAGGGCGGCCCAATAACACTTTTTCTTCCAACACAATCAATGCTAGCCCTGCTGGGATTCGAACCCAGGACCCCCATCCAAGTTGCTATATGCTAGACAACTGATCCACCGGGGTCGGCCGGCAGAAATAGAAATAGTTCATAATTTTCTGATTGTGAGCAGCTGATTGCCGATAACATTTGATAGTCCGACTTTCGATATATCGAGAAGTCACCTCTAAAATAATAGTAAACACAAAACATTATAATAAATGATGATGAGGGAAAAGAAAAGCTCAGTATTCTGATTGTGAACAGCTGATTTGCTGATTGCCGATAACATTCGATAGTCCGACTTTCGATATATCGAGAAGTCACCTCTGAAATAAAAGTAAAGAAAACATTCTAATAAATGATGATGAGGGAAAAGAAAGAAAAGCTGATTTCACAACACTGCTGAGAAGGAATGGCTTGAAGCGGCTGCCAGCCTTTGGCTATCGGTCAGACAGGTGGAGGCACAGTGTGACCAGAAACTGGGCTGACTGGCTGCCTGGCTGCCTGCAGTTCAACCTGACAATCAGCACGCAATTGCAAAATGTTTTTTCCTAATAGAATTTCTCGTGCGCATTCGCATTTCGCATGCAAATTCAATTTGGAAAAGAAAAGAAAAGAGAAGAAAAAATAAATAAATAAGAAATTGCGGCTAGAAAATTATGAAAATATTTCAGACACGAGTATTTGGTGTGCAGTCAGGCGGGTTGGCTGGTGAGAAGTGTAGAGTGAGTGCAACAGTGTTGCACTTACTACATGTAAATGTAAATAATTACAGCTGCCATTAACGCTTGGTGCATGAAATGTTGCGGTGCAACATGTTGCCAGCTGGTTGATTCACGCACGCATATCGCTTGGCAACATTTAGCTTTATATGATCGCAACATGTTCGCACATCGTAATTTAACGCTACGCCCCGGCCAAGGCAACATGTCCCATAAATTTGATGGCCAATTATTGAAATTGCATTAGATTGTGTGTGCGTAATTGCAACAACCTGCGACGACTTGCGGCAAACTGTGGCAACACTGCAAATCATTAACCATTAAACACCACTGCCCAGCCAGCCAGATCCCCAATTTAGCACAGCGGCATGCAGCTTTAACCAACCTGGACCAACATGGACAACTGCCCCACACGTACATACTACATGTTCAATTAACACTTATGTTGGCTGCAGAGGCCTCCAACCAGTGTTTCCATAGCTAGGTTTACTACAAACCATGTGGACCAGCTGTACTCTGGCTGCCAGCTATTTTCGATCTCAAATTTACAGCCTGCTAATTGTATGCATCTTCCGGCGCAAACCGCTTTAGATGACTTGCCATTATTTCTAGGCCCATTGGGTAACACCAGTCTTTAGGATATTTCTAAAAAAAAAAGGGTAAGAAAGAAAGAAAATGGAAAAATTTATTTTCTTTAAATAAAAATGAAATAAATTTCTTTTAAAGTGGATGTAGAGAAAAATAATAGAAAATTCTGTATTAAAAATATTTTTAAGATATGTAATACTCTAAATAATATAAAAATTTAACTAAAAAATAAAAGAAAAATTTAACCGCCCGGGGGAGGGCTTGCAGCCAAAACCACTTTCATGGGACAACAACCAAATGGTTGTCAGCAGGTTATACCACAAGATTTAATATATTTTTCTTCAATTTAATGTAAAGTTTGTGCGTCTATGACACGTTAAAATTTTAGTGACTTTAGAATTCTCAAGCAGTTCAAGCTGATAGTTGATATGGAAAGAAACTTTCAGCTGAAGTTAATAGCAAAGTTTGTTATAAAATAAATTTAAACATTATACTCGTATAGTTTATTAAATTCAGATTTATTAATGTACTTTTGCTTAAATTTGTTATAAATCTAAAATTATTTGAATGATTTAAATATAAAATTTTTATTATGAATCTTTTTTTTTTTAATAAAAATGTGTAATTTCTTATTAGTTTTACATTAAACATTAAAATGGAAGGATAAAAATGAAAATTAGGCAGCCCGAGCTCGAACACAGAGCTTCTGCTGTGAGACAACAAGAAGTAAGACAGCTCAACGGAAAAACATTTTGATTATTTTCCATTTGATATAAAGTTTGTGCATATAACATATATTTTAATCGCAGAGATCTTCGAATTCTCAAGCAGTTCAGGCTGTAACTTGGTATAGAAAGAAACTTTCAGCTAAAGTCATTGGCAAAGTTAATTAATAATACAAAATTTGAAGTTTAAAATCGAAATAATTATAAGATATAATGATTTTTTATAAAAATTATTTACTAAAGTTTAAATCAATCTTTTTAAGCTATTGTATTGTAAATATTCTTCAAGAAAAAGATTCTAAAATGTCGCCCCATTAGTTTCTATATTTTCTTTTTTGAGAGAACTTTGGAAGGTTTTATATAAACATTTATATAAAACCATCCAAAGTTCCCTCAAAAAAGAAAATACTAACCGAAAAAAAAACGCACAGCCTAAACGGTAAGGGCTACAGACCTGCATTTTACACAGAAGTTACATTTGGTAGTGAAAGTTCCTACTAAGAAGCGATTTCACCAAACTCCAACTTTAAGTGGGTCTCTTATTTCTAGGGCTATTTCTTTCATATTTGGTTTGTATACACTATTTGAGAAATAAACCCCAAATTTTAATTGTTTTATATCTGTCAATGCGAGAGCGAGATAGCAATATACAGTAGACTGAAAACATCCCCCATTGCCCAAGCAATGCACTCACATGTATACATTCTGAGAAGAGACAAAGTTACCAATACATACATTTTGAAGCTTACGCTACGCTCTTTGAATGAGAGCAGTGAGCGGACAGACAAAATGCGGATAGAAATAGAAAAATTTAAATTGTGACAAAGAGAGTGCTAAGACAAACTCGCTCGCAAGGCACAGCTGATATTAGTTGAAGCCTTGTTCAGTTCCGTTATTCTTTTTATGTGTTATTTATTTGTGACTGTTGCGTTATTTATTTGCGATATTTGCATTTAACTCAGCTGGCCGGTGAAAAAGAGCGAGTCACTGAGTGAGTGTTGAAATGAATTCTGCTGCATTTTTTATAAAAAAAGGGACATTTTTATTTATATTGTCTTATGATCATAATTGTTGTAACTATACAGGTTATAATAATTGTAGGTATGTAGTTGTAATCCTTATAAAGGTTCAAACTATAACATGATGATAAAACCATGAAGTCTGTCGACCCGTGCGGACTACCGGTTACGGAGTACGGGTTACGTGTTAGATAGTACGAGCTACGGGGTACGGTCTATAGATCACGGGTTGGGTGATTCTCTCTTTTCTCTATTTTGCTATTACATTTATTTGTAAACCTTACATTAAACAATTAAATACCGAGAGAGTCTATCCAATTTTCTATACTTGATCGGGTGCGATGCTCCGGGTAACTTGCTAGTAATATTATAAATATGTACATATAACGATAGGGTATTTGTTAAGTCAGTTCATTTGGGATATATGTATTTTAGGAGTATCCATCCCGCTGAGATGAACTTCAAATCGCTAGTTTATTCATTAGGTTCTGTGGAAAAACGTGTTTAATTTGTGACAAAACGTAACGAAATCTTTGGTTCGTTGCTTGCTGCTGTGGCAGTGTGTGTGTGTGTGTGTCTGTGTCCTGGACTCATATCAGTGGCATCTGTGGTGGCTGCCCCGGGGCATAGCGTCGGGGCAATGGGTAATAAAAATTTATAAAACAGCAGCATCAACGTGCCACATGAGGCAAAGCAATTTCTTAGGCTCAACTCAGCTGGTGCGTAATGTTGCGTTGTCAAATTAATACAAACAGCTTTTGAGCCCGTTTTGTTAAACCTAAACCTGAAATCCCAAATAAAAAACAATTTTTTTTTTTTGGGTTTTCAACCAAAAACTAAAACCGACCTAGCCTCCAGCACCTTGCCACCTTGCCTCCTATTTGCTGCAGATGTCACGACGCGCATTGTCAAACAAGCAACATAGTACTACATACTAGGTACCAAGAGCAAGAGCAAGAGCAAGAGCAAATGCAAAAGTTGGTAACAATTTTTTAGCAGCAGCAGCCAAATTGTAACATAAATAGACTTCAAGTTAGTTAGCCACAGCAACCAAATGCGCATGCGCAGCGCCAACAGCAACAACTACAACAATGTTGTCGTAGTCGTCGTCGTCTCGTGGCGACCATGAAAAACGTGACATTTTTATGTTGCAAACTTTAAATCTTTCATATCAGAAAATGAAATGTTGCAATGCAATTGACTGCAACAACAGCGACAACAACAACAGCAACAATAATAGCAGATGACTTTTTGTTGCGCGTGCGCTGCACTGTTGTTGTTGACATTTCGCTGCTGTTGCAGCAACAATAACAACAACAGCAAGTCATGTGCACATGTGAATTCCCCTTCCTCATACAATTGTTGTTGTTGCTATCATCTATATGACAAGTTTTGTTAGTCTTTCCCAATGCGATTTGCACAGGGAAACAGTATGTGTAAAAGAATTGAATTGAATGTAGTTTGAAAAAAAAATTAAAATGTTTCTTTTTTTTTTGGTTTTTTATTTATTTTTTGCTCTATTTTTCAATATTTTTTTCTTTAAGATAGAGAACAAAAAGAATTTTCTTTTTATTAATTTCTGAAAAAATTCTTTATATTATTTTATAAGTTTTTAAAAGAAAAAAATACATTTTTAAAATTGTAAAAAAAAAATCAAAAAGTTATAGAATAAAGTGAAAATGCAAGCTTTGAAGAATTAGTTTACATCTTTATAAATCGTGTCCAATTAAAGATGTAAGCTAAAAATTCTATGTATGTTAAAAAATTGATTATTTATCGATAACTATTTTATAGATCAAATCATGCAAATTGATGTATTCCTTTCTTTAAATCGCTTTAGTTTGGAGCGAGTTAGAAAAGTTGGAAGTTTTGAAGTTTGCCTTCGATAAACTTGACCATGAAACATTCGAAAAAATCGATCAATCATTATCAAATAAATTTAAATAAACTATATTTTAATATAATTATAATTTTATTAAAAATAAAAACGAATTCTATTTTTTTTTTATTTTGAAAAAAATTTTACAAAATTTTTGATTTTGCGCTTAAATCCTAAATTTAACTTTTTGCTTAATAACTAGATTTTTTAAGGAACTTGCATATGTACTATGTTGTTTGCTGTGTAATTGTATTAGCCGTTTGTTTGTAAGTAGTCTCAACACTTCATTTTGTGCTTAAAGCTAACTTTTTGACTTAATCCTAAAATTGAGTATATTTACAATATGAATGTATGTTATATACAATTTAGGGCGGCCCAATAACACTTTTTCTTCCAACACAATCAATGCTAGCCCTGCTGGGATTCGAACCCAGGACCCCCATCCAAGTTGCTATATGCTAGACAACTGATCCACCGGGGTCGGCCGGCAGACTTTGGAAAACACATATTTTTCAATTTACTTCCAATTAAAAACTCTCATTTAAAGGACATTTTTCTATATATTGTTTTTGTTTTTTTTTTTTTTTTTTTGATAAATAATTACACAAAACAATAAATAAATATAAAATAGTTCATAATTTTCTGATTGTGAGCAGCTGATTGCCGATAACATTTGATAGTCCGACTTTCGATATATCGAGAAGTCACCTCTAAAATAATAGTAAACACAAAACATTATAATAAATGATGATGAGGGAAAAGAAAAGCTCAGTATTCTGATTGTGAACAGCTGATTTGCTGATTGCCGATAACATTCGATAGTCCGACTTTCGATATATCGAGAAGTCACCTCTGAAATAAAAGTAAACAAAACATTCTAATAAATGTGTATGATCCGATTATTTGTGTCCAACCACATATCGATTTGCCAGCTAGCTATCGGCATCGCTCAGGGATGAGTAAGACCTCGATATATGGCGGGTCGGGTAACAAAATAAATTATATTTGAATCTAAGACAATTCAACGGACTTTCGTTATCTCAACGCATTTCGGACAATTCTGCTAGCGATCTGTGGACAGATGTTATTATCCACTTCAACGGACCCCTCCCTACCAAAAGTCGGCATACTACAATTTTGGCCGACTCCCTATTTCCAAACTTCACCCACTTATCTTACACCCATCTCACCCCAATATATTCACTCTATTCCAATTTCATTTTAATTAATTTTATTTACAACGATTTTTTATTAATTCTATTAACATATCATGTTCATCGCAGTATTATTTTTGTCTGCATACCTTTTTTTTAATACTAACATAAAAATAACAACAAAAATACTAACAACTAAAATAGCAATAGTGCGTTTATTTTTTTTTGTTTTGGCAACGCCGCTAGCTCTCTCGCTTCTATATTTAAGTGATTATGTTACTATAAATAACAAATCTTTTTCTTTTATAAATACGGGATATATAAAAAGTTATATATAAAGTTCTCGGGTGAGTTGAATTTTTTTTATGTAGTGCAATTTTGCTTGGCTGTAACAGGTGTATTTATATTTTTTTCTTCCACGCGCTGCACTTCATGGTCGCGCGGTGTCCTGGGTTCTCGTCACCAAGTTTCTTATTTTAATGGACTCACTTGGATCCCAATCGGCGCTTTAGGGTAAGTACTGCTGCTGCACCGAGATTCGCCGAACATCAGTCTCCAGGTGCTGCTAGAATGTTGATGCCCGCTAGCGTCCGCCTCGCCTCCTTGCCGCTCCTTCGGTGTCTGTAGCTTTACTTGTTTCTCATCCAATGGAACTGAATATTTGTGACGGAAGTAATTGTGTTAATATCGAAATTGGTCCGTGCCAAGAGATTGACAAATAAAATGCGTCTTTATTGATGTAAGCGATTAGGAAGCAAACCCTATTGACTCCAAAGCGACACTTTTATAACGAGTACGCAACCTCCATTGGCAACAATCGAACCTTGAACGTGGAAGCTCTCATTTCGTAGCGTATCATATTGAATGTTCAATTTCCTAGACGTATTCGGTCATCGGATCAATGGGAATATCTATATGTTGAGCGCGCCGATTGATCTTTGGAGTTTCGAAAGGAGCCATGTTCTCTGATATAGATATTAAGCGCTGATATGAAATTATACCATAACTCCGCTCTGTGCACATATCTCAAGAATTCGTCAAAATTCCAGTTTCAAACTGCTCGTGGCATGAAAATGCTAATTGCCGAACACAGATATAATGAATAATATATAATAGCTACTATTCGCTAATTGTCACTGTCAACGATCCTCAAATGATAGTTCGTGCGTTAAAGTCCTCGAAATAAATATAAAATATTGCATAACAACACATCAAATCTGTATGAATCGGTCCATATTGCACAACGGCCCAACATTGGCAGGGATCTTATGTCGATTGTAACCAAAGCTGTTATCCAGATGAATGCCAAGCTTGCTTGACCTTGCCGCTGCGTGGATAAGTGTTCCTATTGATGACACCCAAAAGAAAACAAAAATAAATCAGATCAGAGGCTCTTGTGGCCACATTGAGTATACGCTACTACGCGCAGGAATTTGGCCGTAATTGAAGTACCCAGGAGCTCCCAGATCAAATGTTTTTGCGCATAGCTTGTGCTCATAAGGCATTCGCCAAGCCGGAAGCGAAGCTAAACTTTACCAGGTCGTCAGAACAGAAATGTTGAAATTCTGGATAAAATATATAGTTCAGAAGGCAAGCCAGAGTGTGGTTCCGTTTGGCCTTCATAATCGACTCCAAATGCGTTGTTACGTGTATACTTTATTAACGAACGCAATGTAGATCATGTAAATGTTGCGTATATCATCATCATCATCATCGCATTGCCAATGAATTCCATAATTTCTCCCTTATCTCCCAACATCCGTAAGATCAACCAAAAAAAAAAAATTATTTCAAAATATACTATACAAAGCAAAATAAAATTTTAATTTTTTAAAACAATTTTGTTAAACTTTAAAACGATGTAAACCGGACGACGCCAAGACTTTTAATGAAATTATAGACTTACTTGAGGAATGCAGACCCAAAAACATGTCAATGCTAACTTGATGCCAAATGGAAACTTCTCTGAATTGATTTCCTTAAAACGCAAGTTTGTCAATCATTACGATAGGTATTATGGGAAATCTGTTAGTTTTATTAACCATCTGCACGCAATACAATATATTTTATGAATTTTGTTTTTAAACAGCCGTCTGAAAAGTGATTTTTAATATAGTTGATATAAAACATATCGATGCTAATCGATTCAAATTAAATCGAATTGAGCTTTATTCTGAACAGAGTTGGTTTCTTTTCTTTCCAGCTGTCAAAGTGAAAAGCTTGACGATTTGTTGTTCACATTCATTAAGTACGGAGCGGATTCGTAATATAAATATCAAATAAACAATTCATAAAAAATATTATTAACGTATTCTATTTTCTATTTCTGCTGCTAGAAATGGATGAATTCAAACGTCAGGCTGCTCTGTTTGCCAAGGGTCTCGAGGAGAAAAAAAAGAAGTCGGTCAGTCGTCCATATCATAATATGGCTGTGATGATAGAAATGAACGACTCTTATTTCTCAATGCTGCACGCAAATTCTTTATATGAATGTCCTCCGGGATATATAACGCGTTGGAATCCCAATAAGGGGACGAAGTCTTCTATTCCAGTGGCTAGTTCGGAGCCGGAACTTGTTGTTGAACCACAGCAAGCACCATTGCCAAAGCAGGTGGTCAAGCAAGTGGTGGATATGGAGGAAAACGACGCCGATGTACTAACTGGAGAAACTGCAACAGGGCCCATTAAACAGCAGTCACCATTGCCAAAGCAGCTGTCCAAGCAAATGGTGGATATGGAGGAAGACAATGCCGATGTCAGAACTGGAGAAAATGCAGTAGGGCCCATTAAAATTGAAAAATTGAAAGAATCAGGTAAATGGGATGATGGACTGGATTTGACTGAGACACCAATTGGCCTCGCTCGTGGTCTGCCGTTGGCGGAAATATTGGAGTATCTTCCGGTATATGATGACACATTTTTATTGGTTAAGTGGGCTGGGTGTTCGGAGGCTGATGTGGTACCGCTGGATCAGCTTTACAGAAAGTTTCCAGTCAAGGTTCTCGACTTTCTTTCTAACAAGAAAAATTTAGAATGAGCCATTCAAATATATCGAATTGTTAACTCAAGCTTAACTGGCTACAAAAAATTGACATAAAACAAGAAAACTTGAAATTGAATTTGCGTTCTACTGTTTATTGATACGATAATTAATAAAATATCGCAAATACTATAATAAAAAAACAAAATTTATGTCGTTCGAACCTTGTTAGACCTTTTGCCGATTCCATGCAGAGATCAGTTTAATGCGTATATCGGTATGCATAGATACCATTGGATGCATAACGAGTACCACTTCCAGAGCTGCTGTGACTATATCCACGGGACAAAGAAGCATTGGATATTCCAAATCCATGACCCGCTGCATGACCACTCATGACATTGGAAGGATGCATAGCGAGCATAACTGCTACTGGAAGCAGCTGGAGCTGAGTAGCTGTCGTGTGAGACAAGTAATGGAGAGAAGGATCTGCTATCGATGCGTGAGAAGAAGTCGATACTGAATAGCTACTGTTTGACGCTGCTCAAGCAGCGTAGCAATGATATAAAAAATCAATTCTTTTTAAAAAAAACTTAAAAATCGTCTAAAATTATAGTTTGAATTTAGGCAACAAATTCACATGGCATTGGCCCCTAGGATATGGATTCTCCCAGGTTTTAAACGAAATGACACTTGAGATTCACCCATTTGCCCTTCTCCTTGGCATCCCTCAATAGACGCTCGTTCTCCTTTACGCGACGCAGGAAATCCGCTTGGCACTTGGAGTCATGCTCTATGCGTACATTGATGCACTTAGCTAGAAATTTATCGCTCACAGGTTTGTTTACAATGACACCAACGGCATTGAATACGCGTTCAGTTAGGCCATGAAAGGCTTTGTAGGACATATCCTTTTGCACGGTACCGTATCCCTTGATATCAACGTTATCACCGTTCTTGAACACATGCATATACATGGGGGATGACAAGATGCTTGCGGAAGGAGCGAAAGAAGTTATCCCTGGGGCCGCGACAATAAACCTTTGAGTTGGTCCTTTTGTTGGTGGTTGCCTTTTACTTATTGATGTCCACGCGGTCGTGAAGTTGTTACACATCTTTTGCTCTATATTAAAAATGGTTGAAATTAGTAGAACAGAAAGTTTGAAAGAGCTCTAGTCGACTGTACTCGACTACGAGCTACCTACCTACTAGTTCCTGATTGCAAAAAGATTACTGAAATTATCGAAAACGTTCCGCTCAAATCCTCAAGTCATTGTATGGGAAGTTTTTTTTTCGCAATTGTCAGTTTGAAGATGATCTTCATATTCCATTAGGTTGCTTGGGAAACAGGCTACTACAATAGATACATATGTATGCATATATGCCATAGGATCAATCAATGGAGTTTCAACAACTAATTGATTTGTCTATAAAATAAATTACTATTTTTTCTTGACTGACTGGCTGCTAAACGGTAAGAGCTTGAGAGCTGATTCGTTTCCTGTGGTGTTGAAAGTAAACAGAGAAAAGCAAAGTCAGCGAACTTCAATTGCATGTAGGGAAAACCTTCAATCAATATACCTGAAACTCTGTTATTTTCCAATCGATTTCGTTAAAATTTGGTTGGTAGTTAAACTTCAGTTGACTGTATTTGACTAAGGTACCGCCGAAATATAGATATTTAATAAATAAATAATTATATTATTTTTAGCGACCTCTTAAGTTTTATATGTATTTATTTAGCGGGCTTAAGGTCAGTTGTTTATCTT
>JBANCX010000288.1:1220-18764 GCA_037040065.1 Dettopsomyia nigrovittata
AAGTGTGAAAAGTTTACAATTTTATTGTATAAACTATTATTATTTTATTAAATTATAATTAATATTCTGTTTGATAATTATATCAAGTTTTAAGCAGATTTTTTAGACTAATCACTTACCCTTGCCCTTAAAAGAAATACCAAAAAATGTAATTTGAAAATTTAGAAACCCAAAAATATAAAAAATTGTTTAATTTTGACAATTATATCTTGTGTTCTCTTATGGAATTATAATCTAAAGATAATAAGACTTGGCTGAAAAGAAAAACAAGCAAACAAAGCAAACATTTTAACTACCAGTTTGTACTAAATATAAGTTTAATTATATTATTTTTAACAATATATTATATTCTTATTACTCTGTACTAATGCTGAGTGAGCGAATTCCGTGTATTAGTTAGCCTAGTCTAGCGTAGTCATAATGGAATGAAAAAATAGAATTTTTTTCAACTGATTTCCCAGTGCTGAGTTTGTTTGTTTTTGTTAACGATTTCCGAGTTATACTGTTAAACTATAGAGTAAGCATGACTAAGCAGATTTCATGTCTGTTATCTCGCCATTAAATGTTCTATTAAAATTGCGTTGGGCAAATTCAAAAGTTTTAATATAAATAAAAAACCAAAAAAATCTTTCAAATTAAAGCCAAGTTTTTTTAACACAGTCAATAAATACATTCATACATTTATTTGTATATAAAAGAGCATAAAAAAATAATAATAATAAAAAGTCGCTTTTATTTGGTTCAATGTCAAATGTAGCGGGCAAATACATAGACAAATGTATATACATACATATGTATATAGATATTTTTTAAATTTTTGAATTGGTCAATAACTCGAAGTGTGCAAAGTTTAAACTTCAAAAAAATTCATAGACACGCACACACACGAGCCAATAATATATATAGAAATGTGAACTGAATAGTTTTTTCAAAAATTTTACTTAATAATTAAATTTATTGGAAATTAAGGCCAAATTATTCAAACTATAAATCATATTTGTTGTTCGAATTGTCAATTAGTTATGTAATTATTTATGAAATTTTGCAAGAAGTTGTGTGAAAAAAAATATAATAAAATAAGTTAAAAGAAATTAATTATTAATATTAACAGAAACTTATTAATTTATATACTATTAAAAAAAGGAAAATATTTATTAAATAAATCAAAAGAAAAACTAATTTAATTGTGTTTAATAGATTCGTAATTTCTAGCTAATTGTCCTTTCAATTCTATTGTAATTCTAAAACGTATTTACTATTAATGACTTGTCAAAATACCTTTTATTGTGTAAAGCCTAAGTATAGGGTATAAAAAAAAGCAACATTTCAATAGATTGTTCAAAGTTTAAGTAAATATTGCCAACTGTTAACCTAACAGATACAAATGTATTTCAATATCTTCAAACAGCTGTAGAAAATTTGATAAGAAACACAAACAACAGCTGACAAGCAACAATACAAAATAGAGAAAAAAAAAAATAACAAAATAATTGTTAAAATAATTTACAATTCTCTATCAATTTGGGTTGTCTGTTAATAATTTGCAAATTGGCAAATGTAATAATTGATAACGTGTGCTCAATAGGAGAGAGCGACAGACACACACACACAGAGAGAGTGAGTGAGAGTAAATGAATGATAGAAGAGAGCATTGTGACAGCTAGAGTGCAAGCGAGATAGACTAGTCAAAAGGTAACCTCAAATTTAACGAGCATGCAACCTGTTTAAATGGACAGCAACAACAATGAACTTTACACTTCCATAGCACACACACACACACACACATGCACATATTGCTTGTCTCGCTCGCACACACGTAGGCAGCAACCGAATGTGTGTGTGCGTGTGTGTGTGTGTATGCATTGATCTCTTGTTGTTGCTGTAACCTTGACCATCAAATGCCGATACAAAAAAAAAATTATTTATTTTTTTCAATATATATATATATATAATATTTTGTGTATCTTATAGATACTTACACTGTATCTGATAAGTTGAGACGTTTGTGCATGCGCCGTTTTATTATTTATTTTAATATATTTTCCTTTATTTTTCTTTTCTTTTTTAAATCTTTTTTTTCGTACACGTTGCGCGAACGCTTAATTTGTTTTATTTAGTTAAAGTGGAAGCCACGACGTCAACGAAAAGGGGATAGCGAAGGGGACGACGACGACTGCAACAACAGCGACAGCGACAGCGACAGCCTAGCACACATACATGCATACACACATATATTTACATATGTTTACCGTGTGTGTGTGTGTGCGTGTGTGTGTGATTTACAAATGTTACACGACTTTTATTTGATTGTATTTGTGTCGGTTTTATATTTAGGAATTAATTGATATTATTATTGGTCAATTGTTAAATGGCTGGATTTTATATTTAATTAAAATTTATATTTTGTAAGTTGCCTATTTCGGGCGTAATCAATGACTAAAAAAAATCACGTCCGATCAGCAGCTTTAACAAAGTGATACTGTTCCATTTTGTTGTTATGACTCAAATGGTTATGTTAACAGAGTTATCGGTTACACTTTCGTTAAGTGAGTACATGGTGCGGAGTATGCTGTTAGCGATGATCGGCAAAACTGTTACCGAAAATGTTAAAATAATTTAAAATTCAAATTAAATGAAATGCAACAAAATTATTAATTAGAATAATTAAAATATAATAAAAATAAATAAAAATAAATTATATTATTTAGTTATTGTTTAAAGAATCAAATTAAAATTAATTCTATCAATATATTTACAAGAGGAAAACAAAACAAAATTAATTCTAATATTATTACTTAATTTCATAAATATAAATAATACAAACTTAATATTTATTTATTAAATAATAAATCTATTTAATAACAGTAATATGAGCGTCTGCTATCAACTGACTAAGTTTAACAGCGCTCTTAACATAAAGTATCGATAAGTCAGAAAAGACACATCACTAACAGTCATTGTACTCATTCGCTGTTTCGATACGATACCGACCGACCGACCCACGACCCAAACTACTCTTTCGTTTTAAGTTTTTAATTTTTTTTTCTGTTAATTCTTTTATTTATTGTTTATTTTTTGCAATTAAATACGTTTTACAAACTGTGTTCAAATTCAACTAGTGCCTTACAAGCCAAAATGCTTGATAAAATATAAAAATAATAACAAATATATATATATTTATATATATATATATATAAATTCCAATTGTGTAATTTACATGCAAATGTCTTTGCTACCTGCTGGCCAACAACAGCGACAGCCTCAGCGACAAGAGTTAAAGCAGCGTGTTTCATATAAATATATACTGAATAAACGGCACGGAAATGCCTTTAAAATTCTTTAAGAAATGTCGACAATATAATGTGACGTCAAAAAGTTTATTTGTTATATCTGTGCATCATTTGCTAGGTGAGTGTGTGCGTATGTGCGCGTATGCGTGTGTGTGTGTGGGGGGCGTTAACAGCGCAAGAAGAAGAAGCAGCAGCAGCAATTAACAGAACTAAAGAAGCAGCAGCAACAGAATATCAATAACAACAACGGTGCCTAACAAGTGTTGCTCTTTGGTGTACAATTAACTACAAATTGACTGAGTCAACCACCGAATAATAACGACAACAACAACAACAACAACGATAACTTGTCACACAGCTGCCACAAAAAATTTGTTGTTGTTGTACACTTGTTGATTTATTTACTCATTTTGCGCTTATTTTTTGATTGGAAACATATATAATTGTGTGTTATATATATATGGCCAATAGCAACAATAGTAGATAAGCCATATGCGTTTATCTATGGCTTGTGTTACCAGTTTTTTTCTCTTTTCATTTTTATATTTATTGGAATTTTTATTTTGCCCAAAAACATATCAGCAACAGCCCCAACAACAATAACAACATTTCTTTATGTGACTTGTTGCGCCTCTGTTAAATAACAGCCAACCTGTTAACAGTCATGTTAATCATTGTATAAGGATAACAGTTCCTTGAGAAAAAAATATTTATTTAACATGTTATGTTGACGGGTGAGCATCAATGCTTTTATAATATTAAAAAAATAATTGTAATTGCTTAGTTAATTTAAATATATTGATTGAGCGTGTTAATTTTGAATACAATAATTTAGATAAATAATGAAGAGTTTTTAAGAATAGTTCTTTATAGTACTAAATTCAGTGTAACAGCCAAATAATGATCTTATTTTGGGGAAAATTCAATATATTTTTATGTTAAATTTTCAATTAAACGATTCAGAAGGGATTTTTTAAATATATTTTCAAAATTTTGCCTGAAATAAATATTATAATAAAATGTTGGATTTATAGTCAAATCAACAAAATTTATTAAATCATTAAAAAAAATCGAATAAACTAACAAAAAATAGATTTTTATTAATTAATTAATGACTTAACAGTATGTTAGTTAACAGTTTCGCAAAGAAAAGAAGAAAAAAACCAACAAAATCAAACGATTTCCGTTTGCGTTTTGTGGCTCAATAAAAAAAACGTAAAAGGCAAGCCAAAAAACAGCTAAAAAATAAATAAATAAAACGATTAGACAACAAAAAAATGTCTTCTCTTGTGTACATTAGCATATTTGCGCGTGCTGTGTTGTCAAGTGTTGTTGTGGTTGTTGTTGCTATGTGTTTTTAGGTTTTTAGAGTTTTATCTGCGCACGTTTTTATCTTTAAGCAAACGTACATAAATATATCTTTATCTTTATGCTGTATGTATGTATATCTTACAGATACATCGAGCACCGTCGACTGCACCATTAGCTCAGAGAGCAAGGGCCAAGAGTGTCTGGATAATGTCTGTCAACGTCTATTTATTCAACAGCCGGAATTCTTTGGCCTTCGCTATTTGGTCAAAGACAAAGAGGATGAATATAAATGGATTGATCTGGAGCGTTCTCTTAGCCGTCAGCTAGAGAAATATGCGGCCGCTGCCAAAATGTATCTACGTGTGCGTCACTATGTGACCACCGGTGTACGGCATTTGAATGACGAGGCCACACGTTTCTATTATTTTCTCCAGCTGAAAAGCGATATTTATGAGGGGCGCATAGCATGCGATATACGTACAGCGATCCTCTTAGCTCTATATTGTCGTCAGGCGGAGTATGATAGTTATCAGGTACGATTAATGTTACACTGCGTAAGCGGTAAGAGCTAGAAAGCTTGCTTCTATCTCGAGCTATTTAATTTTGAGACATTTCTTTGATTAATCGTTCTTTTTTTTGTATTAGGGCGATAAGCAGTCGAAGGACTATTTGAAAAAATCTTTGGTATTACCACGGAATATGCAGGGACTGGCTAACGATGACAGCATGCTGGATGGCTTGATTATGGAGGTGCTACAACAGCACGCGGGCATGACACATCTAAGTCAAAGTCAGGCGGAAGAGATGTATATACAATGCTGCCAGCAATTGGATGGGTATGGTGAGGAGCGTTTTGCAGCAAAGGATACACTGGGAAATGATTTATTACTTGGCTTGGCCATCAATGGCATGGTTGTCAATGCAGACAATGGCCGACAGTATTTTCCATGGAAGGAATTCCATACGGTGACCATTGATAAGCGTACAATAAAAATCGAACAAAATAAACTCGATGGCGATGGCAGCATTGTGGGTAGCTTTATATTCCCCGAAGCGGATATTGCCCGATATTTCTGGAAGTTGTGCATTACCCAACATAAGTTCTTTAAACGCTCGATAGACACAGCAACATCATCGAGTCTGGGTAGCAGCATATCGGCTCCCGATATGGAAAGTACGAGCAATGGTATTGCTGCTTTGGGTGCGGATAGTGTTGGTTATGTGGAATATGATTATGTTGTTGCGACCGAACAGCAACAACAACAACAGTTGCAACAACAACAACAACAGCAGCAGCAGCAACAACAACATCAGCAACAGTTGCAGCAACAACATCAGCAACAGCAGCAACAACAGTTGCTCTCCTCAAATATATCCCTGGCTGCCAGCCATAGTCAATTGCTTGGCCAGAGCAGCAGTTGCTTGGATTTGAGTAACAATAATTTACACAGCAGCAACAGCATGTTGCATCACAATAACAATAATAACAACAGCAACTCCGGCAGCAATACAGATACACATGAAAGGGAACGCCTGAAAGCCATGTTGCCCACATATCGCCCGGCTCCAGATTATGAGACAGCAGTGCAGCTTAAATATAGAACACCATCGGCAGAGCTGCATAATGTTACCTTGGCTCTAGCGGCAACTCCGGGCAATGCAGCTGCTTATTATGCTGGCTCGCAGCCCGATGTTCACAATCCAGCTGTCTATGCTGAGAATATACTTTATGGCCATCATTTGACTGCTGCAGCTCATCGTTATCCGGATGTGGCACAGCCTGCAGCAGCATTGCATGCACATCATCATCATCTCAATCTCTATCAAACGCAGCAGCAGCAACAGCAGCACCAACAACAACAACAGCAGCAACAACAGCTTGGCCAACAGCAACCGATTGCCTATTTGGAGCTCTCACAGCGCATGCATATGATGCGGCATAAGGCACCACCGCCCTATCCCGTCAATCGTTTGAGTTCATCCTCCACACCGGATCTGGCTGTGGCTACACCTCGGCCGCTGCAGGGCTATCGCAACTATGTATCGGGTTCATCACCTGATCTTGTATCGAATCGTAATATGCTCAATGGTGGCCAGTTTGTGGCCTTGGCAGCGACGGGCCCCGGTGGTATTGGTGGTCTGCATGGCGGCAATGTGCCTACTTCGTCAGGTGCCACTATGCTGCATCAGTATCCGTATATCGGGCACATGGGTCACTCACAGCCCTATCTGCCGCCTCATGGCACCTTCGAAAACCTCAACATGATCGAAGAGCAACCGTCCATTATGTCGCAGCTGCGTCAATCGGCAATGAGTCAAGCCGCCGCAGCAGCTGCTGTTCAGAGGTAAGAACAAATATATTTTAATTAACCAAGTTTACACGATAAAATTAACTTCTTATATTTTGACAGCTCACCTACTCTGCCACCGAGTGGCTATCGCAGTTCGGCTCCACCGCCGGCCAGCAGTCCACAGCCTACATCGGCCACACCAACGCCCTTGCAGCGCAATGCTATGAACGGCTCCATTGAACCCATCTATGAGAATGTGCCGCTGCCGCTACCACAGCGAGCTAGCGGCGGTAGCAGTGGCAATGCCAATGCGGAAGCGATGCGTCAACGTGCCTCCTCCATACAGTCAGCGCCGCCGGGAGTAGCACCGGTGCCCGCAGCAAGGCATACCAATAATAACAACAATAATGTTGTGACAGTGACTGTAAATGCTCCCGCCGACGATGAGATTACCAGAAATATTAAGAAGTACGGCGCTGATCGTGCGGCCAGCACAGAGCTACAGTTCCTGGAACCGCAAGCGCCACAGCGTGCAGCACGTGCTGCCAGCGCAGCACCAGCAATAGGAGCTACAGCGCCGCCACGTCAACATCGTTCAACGGCTAGCTTGAATAAGTCCACAGTCGATGTCATTTCACCAGCGGGTGATACGCTACAACAACAATTCAGTGCCATGAATCTGTCCGGCAACAATACATCAGCCTCCATGTCTTCCATGTTCAATTCCACGCTAGATACCACAGGTTCCTCGTCCACCAGCAACAAAGATGTGAAACGTCGTCGACGCTGGAACATCTTGTCGCGCAGCAAAACGCCAGATAAACAAAAGTCTGCCACATTGGGCAGAGAAAAAGCAAGCACTTCGGCAGCGAATCATGCCAAGCTAGCGACCAAAATGAAGCTAGCCCAAGATGATCTAAATCTACCGCATCGTTGGTCCACAGGTGTCAGCAAACCGCAGCCCATTTCGGGGCAGTATTCTAAAGATAAATTGGTAAGCAAAATTATATAAAATATTTAATAAATCGTTATCGTTACATTGAAATCTTCTCTTGCAGTGCCAGATATTAAACGATAAGTTACAGGATTCTCAACTCTTTATGGAATTTGAACGTATTCCGAAAAGACGGGAGCATGCTCAATACGATTGTGCGCTGCTCGAGGAAAATGAATTGAAAAATCATGATCCAAATTTTTTGCCATACGATGATAATCGTGTACGTTTAACGCCCTCCATGGATAACAGGCATGGTTATGTGAATGCGTCCTATATATCTGTAAGACATAACTCTTAAAATACTTGTTAATTTCATTAAATACAATTCTTATAAATTTTCTATTAGGCAACTGTGGGCACTAAACAAAGATTTTATATTGTCGCTCAATCACCGCAGGAGATGCAAACAATGCGCATTTTTTGGCAATGTGTTTGGGAAGCGGATGTTTATTTGGTAGTACAACTGACTGAAGACATGAGCTATATACCGCTCAATAGTCAACAGCGCATGGAGTTTGGACAGGTATAAAAAAGTTTGACTCAAATGCAATTTTCAAACTAATTTTATATTTTATTTGCAGTTCCAAGTTTATCAGGAATTCTCACAAACCTCGGATCGTTGTACGACGAGTAAACTGCGTTTATATCATGCTGCCTCACGTCGTTATCGTTCGGTTTGGCATCTTAAATATGCCGATTGGGTTGAACAGAATTGTCCGCGTGATGTTAATCATTTTCTTGAATTTCTTGAGGAATTGAATTCTGTACGATTGGCATCAACGCATGAAGTGCCACCTGGACATAATACCAATCCACCAGTGTTAATACACTGTCTGGAAGGCGGTGGACGTTCCGGTGTAACATTAACAGCTGATCTATTGCTCTATACACTAGATCACAATGAGGTAAAGTTAGAAAGAAAATTGTCCTAAAAAAAAGACTAATTTCTCAATTTTGTACAGGACTTGGATATACCACGAGTTATTGGACAACTGAGACATCAGCGGGATAGTATTATACCATCGCTGGCTCAATATAAATTCATTTATAATTTACTTATCACATATCTAAAACGAACGAGGTTGATCTAAACCATATATTATAAATTCTTCCAACCTTTGCTAATAGTATTTTCATATATATAACAAAAAAAAACGAACAACTTTCTTTTTGGAATGCATTACTTAAAGACTTGGTCACATATTCTCCATATAGTATCATAAGTATCATGACACTGTTCTATATCAATCGATAACAACTTTTTTCAGGGCAGCTAAATCATAACCCAACATAATCTAATATAATCATATATATTTTATTATTAATTTGTGATGATCCCAACTACTATTTTTTATAATACATACTTAAGTACAGAATTTGTTACCAACATTTAAGTACTCATCTATCCATCCTGCAATGCAAAATATATATTTTGTGTTAATCATAGTGCTTAGGTTTAAAGCCAAATTATTTATACAACTAACAATTTATATAAATTTAATATTTTTTTTAAAAATGAACCAATTGATATGCAACGCAAAGCAATAAATAAAAACAAATTAAAATTATTGTTTTCAACTAAATTGTGAATTATTAAAAATACTTTTTTTTGGGTGTTTTGTGTTTAAATACTGTATGTATTTGTTTCCAAAGTAATTAGCGTTCTTTAGCTATATTATATATGACATATATTATTCACATACACACATATAGAAGCTTAAAAGAATTATATAATCGAAGAATTAAATTAGATTTTTGTAAATATATTTTATTTAACTGTCGAAGCAATTTGAAATTACATTTTTATTTTGTTTGTTTTGTTAAATTTCTAAGCGGCTATCATATTTCAATAAATTCTTTTCTAATGTTATGAGTTTTGAAATTGCGAGAGAGAGTTTAATTGCCGATATGTTTGAATTTGAACTTCCTTTGGAAGGCAGTTTCTTATTTTTGTAGCGAAATTTTAAAGTTAAACATTCGAAAGCAGTTTAGTTTATATGCTAATATAAATATAAATAATTAATTTGATTTTCTACATAACATTAGAATTTTGTAGCCGCTTTAAATGAGATTTTATTTTGTTTTTTTAAGCTTTAATTCAAATTTATAGTTTGAGAAAAAATGCACAAATATTTTTAATAGATTTTACATTTAGTTATTAAGCCATTAAAAGCAATAGATTCCATTATAATCTTAACTTAAACATAAAAGAGCACAAGTATACATTAAACATTTAGCATTTGTTTGAATTTTTTTTTTTAGTTTTTAGTTTTTTATCATTTTTTTTGGGCAAATTATAATTTGTTGTTTCATACAAATTAAGCTAAGTGTGTGTTGGCTGCACTTTGTTCAGGTTTGTATATAGGCATTGTATATATGTATATTTTAATATATGTATGTATATATATAGAGATTTGTTGTATATAGTCGTATGTATATAATTATATAATATATATATTTATGTATATATAACAGGCAATACACACACAAAAATATTGGAGTCCTTTTACGTGTGAGAAAAATATGTTTACAAAAAAATTATTATTATTATTATGTTTCAAGTCTCAGGTTGTTTGTTTTGTGGTTGTTTTCTGGTTGGTTTCAATTTACTTGTACTTTCATTTATATTTCTTGTCTTCTTCTGGGTATATATGTCTTTTTCTTGTTGTTTATTTTTTTTTTTTGTCTTTTCTTGTTATTGTTTTATATAGATTAATTAATAATAAATATACATCGTTTTGAAAAAATATTTGAAAAGAAAATCTCTCAACTTACAAACTAAATATTTGGAATTCGAGCGAAGGTTTTCTTCATTACTTTTTGCATTATTTGTTTAAATGATTGTGTTTGTAGATAGATAGATAATATAATATTATTTTAATAAAAAAACTAACTTATTTCTTTATAGATCTAAAGTATACATAAATGGAATTCAAGCGCGATTGAGTCGATCTCGCCAACTTGTTTTTGTATTCTGTTTTGACAAATTTTAAATGCCGCCTAAAAGTCTTCAAAAGAGATTTTGATTGAAATTGTCTTTTTTTTTGATTGGGTCTGCTGGTTTGGTCTGCCTGCAGACTTTTGCTTTTCTATTCTTTGATGGTGAAGGCAACAACTTTTCGTGATTTATAAACTTTTTGCTTTTGTGTTGAGTTGTTTTTTGTTTTCGAGAAAAATGTTTACAAAGAATTGTGCTAAATTATAATTAAATGTAAGCCACTTAAAATATAACCAGAGCAGCAAAACTAAAATAACTTTTTAGATACGCTCTTAATCTATACATATGTTTAGTACGTGACAAATTAGGGTCTTTCGAACGTTTACGTTAATATATATACTATATACTTAAAAATGATAAATGGGATATAAACATATGTGTGAGGTGTGTGTGTGTGTGGTATGTAAGAGAGGGCAACATCTTCATCTCCAACGCTGTGCCACAAATATATGGTTGATAAATATAATGATCGTTGATGATGTCTGCTTGCAGATGACATGGGAAACCACAACCATTAACAAATTTTGGCATCTAAATATGCTAGAAAAAAAAAGAACAATAATTGATTAATTATTATCTTTTAAACTCTATTTGTTTGTTTGCTTTACTCACAACTAATTAAATTAACATTTAGTAGTTTAAAAAACAGCACAGTTTGATTTATTGATTCATGGGTGGCATGGGGCATATGGTACACTTGGTGCTATCCATAAAATTTGGCGGGCCACCTGTGAAAAAAATTGAAATTTAATTAAATTTTATTCATTATTAAGAGCGAGAATTGTTTAACATTCTATAAATAAGTGTAAATATAAATACAATATAAATATAAATTCTATATTACAAATTTTAAGCTTAACTTATTCTAATTAAAAATCATTAATAATAATATAAATTTTAGTCTGATACAATGCTCAGTCTTAATTCTTTACTTAAATACGCTCTTTATTGCTGTTTTATAAAGTTAACTTACATAAACTATAATTAATATACATAAATACAACATTACGTCTATTAAAATATCATATTTTAAAGAATCGATAATAGTTTTGTTAATATATATTTACATTTTTAATATATTTCTTAACTTAGGTTTATTAGAATATACTTTTTTATAGTTAATTCATCGCCCACCTTCAAATAACTCATTTTAGTGTTATTAACAAATGATTTCTTGATTTTTAACGTAAGAAATGCTTAATTTAATTCTAAATTAAATTGTCTATTAATTAATTAATATTAAATACAATATCTTTGTATAGTATTTGATAGTTTGTTTAGTTAATAATTCAGTTTAAATTTAATTTAAATTATTAAGTGTTCTTTTCTTCCTACCGCTCCTTTTACAATGCATTTCATTTCAGTGGCTGTTGCTTTCTTTTGGTTATTCTTGTTGGTTATTCCATTGTTTGTCGTTACGTTACTTACCATGCATATGATTGAGATGCCTGCTGGTTGTATTGTTATGATGATGATTGTATAGACTGCTCGTATAGAGGGGCGGCGGTGGTGGGGGCATGGCCAATTGTTGTTGGAGTTGCTGCTGCAATTGCTGCTGGTGACTGCGCATATGTAGATAAGGTGGTGGCGCTGGTGGTGCGGGTGGTTGTGCAGTTGTTGATGGTTGTGATGGTGGTGTTGGTAGTGTTGGTAAAGTGGTTGGTGGTATCGGGGTGCTTGATGGTGTGCTGGTGCTCTGCTGGCATGGACTATTCAAGTTCCGTGTAACAGCATTGTTTGAAATCTGCTGCAAAAGGCGGCAATCAGCGGCCGTATAAACTGGCGGCGATGGTTCATTGTGTGCGGTTTGTTGTTGCTGTTGTTGTTGCTGTTGTTGATAAGTCATGTGGTGTTGTTGTTGTTGTTGGTGGTGCTGCTGTTGGGCGTATGAGCCATGCCCGCTGTCACACGATGAAACTGAACCTGTTGAAGTGTTTTGGTTTGTGACGTAAGAGACGAGAGTAAAAGTAGCAAAGAGTGTATTTGACAGATACTATCTGTGTATATACGTGTATGTGTGTGTGTGTTGTGTGTATCTGTGTGTATTATATATATATATGTATGTATATAGACCAACAACCAAACGCCAAAGCAGCCATAACCAACCACCAATATATATATTGTTTTAGCCAAAATGCAAAGCAAGGAGAGCGAGGGGAGGAATATCATACTAAAGCGGAAGTAACAATTTTTTTGTTGCTTTACTAAAGTTAAGCTACATTTATTAAACTAATTTACTATATTAACTAAATTGGAGCTCAGATTTTTGTTTATATTTAGTAGTAGCACTAAGCGTTTAGTTAAATTTATTTAATTCTCTTTTGGACTGGGTTCTATAAACTAATTATTTATTTACTTATCAAGAGAGAGGCTGGATTCACTTACCGGAAGTCACGGATTTTCGCAATGGCAAATCACGAAATGTAGTCACACTACTGCTTTCCAGGGATAGATCTACAGAAGGCAACGGAGGTGGTGGAGCGGGCGTATCCGAATGGGAACGTTCGTGTATCGCACGAGTTGGCATTATATTACCTGAAAAAGAAATAAAAAATTAATAAAAACATAACGTAAAAGCGAGGGTTTAGTAAATCCTTGCATTCTCTCGGTTTTCTTTGAAACAAGTGATTAAGGATTCAGGATAAGGATTTTCCAGACTAGTTAATCCAACATTTTTCCAGCTAAACCGATTAGTATTATGTAAAAAGTTCACTTACCTCCCGATGCCAGGCGTCGATGTGCACACGGGCTAGGACTGGGCGTACATTGAGCATTGGCAACACCCACAGTGGCAGTAATGGTGGGCACTCCTGTTCCAGCAGTTGCTACTGCCGCTGGTGTGCTAAAGCCATGTGCGGCATGGAGGTGATGCAGTGGCGGTATGACGCCAGGCAAGGCGGAATTGTGACGTGGTACAAAGGGCTGATGCGGTCGTATTTTTGAAGATTCGGACAATGAAAGCATTTTCTTGACCGCCTGCGGTGAGGCTGTACCAAATTTGGGTCCATTATTGTGCAATTGTTGGCGCTGACGCTGATGATCGCTGGTGGAGCTCGTCGAGCTGGTGGTGGAGAGTGTAGGCGAGCTGGGATGCCGTTTGCGTAGCGAGAGTGAAGAATTTGGTGCTGAACTGGAGCTGGTATGGGAATAAATGCTGAGCTGATCGCCACCGCTACCGCCACCAATATTTCCACCACCAGCACCTGTGACACCACCGCTAATGCTGCCACTGCCCGCACTACGATGTGAGGTATTGCCATGTGAGATGCTGCCCGAATAGGTCGAGCCATGTGGTGGTTCACATTCAAGTGAGAATTTATGCAATAGATCCTCATCGCTTATGATTTTCAGGCAATTTAAATAGGCCTTGACGCGTCGCACCATTTGTGCCTCCTCGAACATTTTCTTCGGATTGGGAGCCGCTGTTGATTTCTTGCGTCGCTTTATTGTCGCCTGTCCAGCATTGGCTGCAATCACCGTACTCTGGGCAGCATTGCTCTGTGAGGCGGACATTTGATTGAGGGAGAAGAGCGCATTGGAGGGTGTTTGTCCTTTGAGCTCCAATATGGCCAATAGATCATAGGGTGAGCTACACATGTGCGTCAATAGGCGCACCTCTTTCGAAAGCATTCGTAACTTCTCAAAGTTAATCAAACCATCGATACGAGTATCATTTCCCAGATGTATAAATGTCAAATCCTTCTTGACAATCGGATAGAATGGTATGATGGGATGTTGGGCAAGCAATTCGGCTGAAACCAGTTGCCTATACTTGGACATATTGCGTGAGGGATCCATTAGATCCTGTAGATCATTGAATAGACGTTGATATTTTGACGGCAACTTCTCCCATGTCAAGCGTAGCCGGGAAACGGCTCCATGTCCCAGACCCGATATAATGGCAAACATGGAGTTGAAATTTCGGCACTCCTTGCAATGTCGCGCTATTTTGATGAACTGCTTCACAATCTTCATGCGTCTAACTATATTATGTTCAGCACATATTTCGCTCACCACCCAGAACATTTCACGATTTACCAGCTCTGAGAATTTACTTAGCATTGGGACACCATACTTGGACTGCAGCTCAAAGAGTTCATCAATATATTCGGTAGACTCGATTTGACGAAAGTTTGCAAAGTCCTGCAGGGTCAACTGTATGGCCAACTCATAGGCATTCAGCTGCAGGAAATGTACACCAGATTCTCGCACTAATTCTAGAGCCAGTTCATCGGGCACGAGCGGTTCGGTGCTATCATTGAGCTTGAGATAATAGCGTGAGGCAAAACTAATGCGCTCCGCTAGATTCTGTAATTGATCGGGCAAGCGTCGCTGCTTAACCATGCCGCCTTCACCAACGCTAACTTCACACAGTGAAAAATTGGAACTGGGATCATGTATGCCGAATTCCTGTAGCGTTAACATAACCACTTCATGGGCGGTGGTTTCTTTATAGATTAAAACATATTTGCACGTCTGATCGGATTTATAAACCTTGAGCACATGATCCGGATAGTCTGGAGGCAACAAAGAGCTGCTGGTTGTTAGCGTGCTTGCGGCCGAAGGACGATGCATTAGATGAGCCTGCAAATAGTTGACATGCAGTGTTGCTCCAGTGTCCTGTTGGCTATTGTTATCATAATTGAGACTGCTTAGATCGGGATTCGATTGAGATTGATACAAGCGACCATTGCAGGCGCCATTGGTAGAATTTGTGCAACTGCTGCTGGCTGAGCTTGCTGCTGAGAGCTTTGCCTTGCCCTGTCCATCATTGAGTAATGTATCCGAGCTATCATTCAGGGGCTGTGGCTGTGTCTGCTTATTGAGCAGATTCATTTTTGCCAAGGCCTTTTGTAGACGGCGCTTGGGCGCTAGTGTCATAAAGCCACCACCTGGTTTGCCATCTTCTGAAGCCGAGGAGCACTTTTTAGCCGAATTGGAGTTGACACTTTGCAGCAGCTGTTGCATGAAATTTGCAGCCATATTGCCACTGCCTATACTACTGACTGGAGGCGTCTGTGGCGCTGCACAGTCGGGTTGATCCAACAGCATATCGACAGAGCTAAGACGCACCATGTGCGCACGATTGGTGCCGGTTAGCAGCTCCTCTGTGGTGCTATCGCTTCGCCCATGCAGCTTCGCTATATCATTAGCGCAAATCCTGCGTGGACTGCGTAAACTTTTAAAACTACCACTACCTCCAGTAGAGCTAATGCCACCACCTCCAGACGAACTGCCTGTTGTGCTGCCATGTTCCAGTGCCTGCATAATTTCCTTGAAACCCAGCAAATTGCTTTTGACCTGTATGCTTAAATGCGTGGTGCCCGTAAGCAGTTCAAGGGCACGTTTGCTGGTCACATGATCCAGTGACTGGCCATTGACTTCATGTATCTGATCGCCACGCTTAAGGCCCACATCCTGTGCCTTCGAGCCCTGCTCCACATGCGATATATAAATGCCTACAGAAGCATTTCCAGTGGCTGCAGCTACGCCTCTTAGCTCATAGCCGCCAATAATTTGAAAGTTCAGCGGTTCATCGCGTGAGGAACGCGTTAGAGTACAGCTGCGCATGCGTGCTTTAGCTGCACAGGCAATGTGCAACAAACGGAGCTGACTAAGCAACGATTTACGTTCAAGTCCAGCCTCAAAGATCTCCAAAAACTCCATCATCTCGTGATCGGCCTCAAAGTCCGTAAAATGATTGTTTACCCATAGTAGAACAACACGCGTGACACGATCCCGCAGCTCCTGTGTCTTATGCGTATCCAATTGCTCCAGATCGAACCAGTGCAACAATTTGGTTGTCACCTCTTGTTGATTCTGTATAAAGATGCGATGCGTTAGCAGAAAATCCTCAACATATGTGGGATCTGTCATGGAATTCTCTTCCACCAGCTGCTGTAGCAATCTTTCTGGTGTGCCTCTAATGACTACATGGCCACGTTTCATATTTAGATTTGTGGCCGCTGAACCCGTACCCATGCCTGGGCCCGTACTGGTTGCACTCTCTGCCACTCCACTGCCACCAATGGAACGTAGCTCGGTGACCATCACAACACGTCCCTGTTCATCCTCATGCCGTCGTGTATTCTCCTCACCCTGATGCTGTATGCGATAGTAATCGGTCTGGGTTATGCACACAAATTGACAATCATCGCATTTTGTGCGCATCACGCCACGATGATACAGTTTATCCATAGTGGGCAATATTCCAAATGAATCTCCCATTTGTAGCTCCTCGCGTGTACCATTCGCATGTTCAATCTCTACGGCACCATTGATTAGTACCGACCACGAATCCAACTCCTCGCCATCGGACATAACTACGGTGCCAGCTTTGTCCACTACAGCGAATACCATTACGGAGCAAAGGGCTCGACGCACTGCAAGCGTTATATTGGTAAAGGCCTTGAGGCCTTGTGTGAACTCCAGCAATATTTCCACATCGTCCTCGCTACGCTCTGACGGATCTTTTTCCAAGCAATCACGCACTGCATCGCGCACATTGAGACTCTGTGGAAAGACGGAAATTGTTGAGTTAGTCTCTGACATGTGGTGAATGAAAATAACATTAAATGGAATTCTTTTTCTCTCCCCTATTTGCATTTTTTTTAACTATTTATCTTATCTATTACCTGACACCTGGACAATTTTTAT
>JBANCX010000289.1:0-10276 GCA_037040065.1 Dettopsomyia nigrovittata
TTAAGCCAGTATTTAAGCCAGTATTTAAGACTATACCAAAATTATTTATATTTTTTATTATTTATAATTATTACTTTGTTTGTTTGTTTAAGTTTCGATTTCTAAACTACAAAAGAATGAAACTGAAATTGTTAGCAAAATGAGCCCTGTTCTGGTTGTTGTTTTTTGGGTGGTTGTTGTTTTGGTGTTTTGGTTGTTGGTTGTTGGGTGGTTCTTCCTCTTCATCTTCATCTTCAAGTGTTCTTTGTTTCTTTAATTATAAACTGGTAACAGTTTCGTGATGTTGCTGTTGTTGCTGTTGCTACCAATTGTTGTCGCCCTTGTTGTTGTGGTTGTTGTTGACGGTGGTGTTGTTGTTGTTGTTGTTGTTGTTGTTACATTATCTCTGGTTGTAATAAAATAATTGGTAGAGTTTAATAAACGATTTATATCGGCTATAATTGTAAGCAATTGTGGTTCATCGATGATATTATTTAGAAGACTGTCGTTATCGGTATCGGTATCGTTATCGTCATCGTTGTTGGGAGACTGGGTGATGGTGGTGGTGGAGATGGTTGTGGTTGTGGTTGTGGTGGTGGGTGCTAGTTGGATATTATCAGTAGTTGGTACTTCAGTTGTTGCATTCGGCTCAATGCTTAGGAAACGTGGCAACAACTTGGAAGGTAACTCCGTTTCAATGTCGATTATTGTTGTTGTTGTTGTTGTTGGTGGTGGTGGTGGTGGTGGTGGTGTTGGGCTGGGGCTTGGGCTTGGGCTTGGTCTGGGGCTAGGACGGGGACTAATTGTGATGATTGATGATGTTGGTGCTGTTACATTTGATTGACTCTCACGCGCACTCACTTTATTAGCTGCAATTGTATCCAGTTGTGGTGCAAATGTGGGTAAATCAATTTTAACCCTTGAACTATCGGTAGATGCCAAACCGATAGCTGTTGTCGATAAATTAATGGCGCTTGCATTCATTGCGCTTGCATCATCATTCTTTTTATTATTATTATTATTATCATTATTATTATCAGCATCATCCTCATCACCGAAACTATCATCATCGAATTCGGCATCGAAATCCGATGATGGTGTCGTGCTAGTACCTCCTGCACCACCGCGATTACCAGCCAGTATGCTATTGAGCAAACCGGGACCAGCAACGCGTATTACTTGAGCTATAATTCGATTAACAATTGAGTCGATTTCCTATAGGAATATGGACAAAATAGAGAGTACATATAACGCTTCCATGAGAGAGATTGCGATTGATTGAGAGAGACTTTTTGATTGAGATGATTGTTTTTTTGTTCTTCTTTGTTGTTGTTGTTGTGGTGGTGGTGGTGGTGGTTGTTCTACAGTTGCTGAATAACGTCCAACTCTCTCTCTGTGAGACGCTTGATGTTGAGCCAATTGAGTTTAATGTTTTGATTGATTGATTGATTTAATTAATTAATGCAATTTAATGTGTTTAATTTGAGTTTTGTTTGATTTTTTTAAGGTTTTCTTTTATTATAAATATTTGATATTTCTTTTGGCTTGTTTTTTTTTAGTGGTGCAAGTGGTGGCATGCATATAGTATATATGTATAGATAGATAGATATCGTGTGTGCTCTAGGGTATACATATGTGCACTATACTATTTGTTACTACATTCAATTGGAGTGGAGCATAGGTCTAGTTAGAGATAAACATACTAAGGATTAGGCGAGTATGTTGAGAGACATGCAGCTTAATTGGATATTGGAAAAAAATTGGAATAATCAACTCAAGATGAGCATAAAATTGCCAATTTTTGATTATAAATAAATCTAGAAATTGTTTTATGAATCCTTAGGCATGCGATTGAAATCCTCATCTGGTTTAAATTGTGTAAATTCCTCGGGTAGCATCACATAGTCCTTATCAGTTGTCTTGCCATCATCATCATCATCATCATCATCATCATTAGTTTGGGGCGTGCGTGGCGCATTACGATCTAATGCCGGATTCAAAACTGTTCCCAATACGACCGGACCAACGCGTTGCAAGATATTATTGACTACCCGATTGATTTGCGTATTGATTTCCTATGAAATGTTCAGGCAATACAACAACAATTATCAATTATACAGAGCCGCATGCCGCTCCGCATAGCTAAATAGTTAAATTTATTGTTTATTTTACTGGGTTCTTATGTGTTTCATTGTAATTAACTAGAGTTATGCAGCTAGTCTGCTTTTAAATAATAATAATAATAATAAATGTACATATTACGTGCCTTCTACTTTAGAGAGAGAGAGAGAGAGTATTTCGAAATCGAAAAAAAAAAAAAATTTTGTTTTTCTTATTCTTTTATTTGTTTTGTACGCACCTTTGTTATGTCTGGGAACAGTTCACGAAGCAATCCAATTGTTCGTTTGTTACGATCGGCTATCAATTGTTCTTGATCTTTGGCGCCAAGTGTCAAGACATCGATTTCCTGCAAATAAAAATATAAATAAAAATTTATTAATCAATCCGAATTGATTGACAATGCATTTTGTATTATATAATAAATAAAATACAATTGACAATGAAATACCAATACAAATCATGATCAACAAGTTGGCCGAAATGAGATGGCAAAATCACCCAAAAAAATAGATAGAAAATGGCCAACTTTCACTTTGCAACAAGTACAATTAGGCAACAAATGAGTTGTTCGTTTCATCAGTCAGCTTGTCTGACTGTCTGTCTGTCTGTCAGTCATTTGCAATCAAGTTTTATTTGAACTTTTTTACAAGCGCCAAATTGCAAATGACATTCATTTGGAGCGCAACCCCAATTTGGCCCAAATCTTTGCCTAAAATCTGTTGAGAGGCTGTCTCTTAAAATATGATTGATGTTTATCGGTTGTCATGTTTTTTTTTTATTTTTAAATGTCTCTTGAGCAGTTTACTTAATTATATATTGTTGCTTTAAAAACGAAGAAATAATGAAATAATATTTAAATTAAAATCATTTGTTTCGAAGGAATTAAAAATATATGAGACGAGTCGGAACCAGAGCGAGAAAGGACTCTGAGCGGCTCTCAGTCAAACTAAGAACAGTTCGTTGTCAAACTAAGAATAGCTCTCTCTCTCAAACTAAGAACAGTTCATTGTCAAACTAAGAATGGCTTTCATTGAAACTAAGAATGACTCTCATTTGAACAAAGAGCAGGTTGTTGTGCAACTAGGAACAGCTCGCTCCCAAACTAAGAACAGTACTTTGTCCAACAAGGAACAGCTCTCTCTCTCTCTCTCAAATAAGGAGCAGTTCATTGTCAAACTAAGAACAGTTCATTGTCAAGCTAAGAATGCCTCTCATTGAAACTAAGAACGGCTCTCATTCGAACTAAGAATGACTCTCTAACAAGCAAAGAGCGGCGCGATGGTTCATTTGCAAAAGCTAATAATATCGAAGATTAGTGATTAGCAGACCATAGCCGAAAGCAGTTGTGTGCTGCACACACATCCTATTAATTGTTAATTAAACAATGCGTACAACTATGTATATGGACGGGTTAATACATATTTATATAATGCAATTTTCTCAACAGTTTTACAATATATTTAGTAAATATTTCTAAATAAATAAACTAAAAAAAAAAAAACAAAAAATATTTAAAAATTATGTGCGTGTGAAAGATTTGCAATAGTTTGTCAGACAAATATGGGCGAGAGGATACTAATTGTATTACAAAATGTGCTCTATACATATTGAGGTTATAGCCAAGTTACTAGTTGAGTTAAGCGTCGAGTTATGTAAAAAGAAAAAAAAAATATATAAAAATAAATATGCCAAAAATAATTGTAAGCTTTGTAATTTTTCACTTTATTGAGCGCCCAACACTCACAAAAAAAAACCATCAAGTGGCAAAAACTATTTCAACAAGTTTTTTTTTTAATATTTTTTGTTATTTTTTGGTATTTATTTTTCTTGTTTTCTTTTGTATGTTGCACATTGTGGTGGTGTCTGCCTGATGAACTCGACTTTAATACGCCCGCTCACTCTCGGGCACTCTAAAGCGCTCCACTTTGTTAACGAACCGCTTTAAAAATAAAGTACAAAGAGCAACAAAAATTTGCTAAATTTTTTTTTTTTTGTGTTTTTTGTTTTGTGCAGCTTCCACACCTCTAGAGTGGGTGAGTGGGTGAAATAGAGTGAGGAAACAAATGACTATTCCAAAAAAAAAAACAAAAAATATTAATGGCAATTGGCAACGCAGCCAAGTCTAAGAAAACAAAAATATTGCAAAAAAAACAAAAAAATTATTTGTTAAATTGCATTCAAATTGCATAGCGCAGCGGGCGTAGGAAGATGAACGTGGACAATCAACAGCACGAGTCACTGGGCACATGCAATAGACTTAACAAACGATAACAGAAATAACAACAATAACAATAATAACATTTAAAGTTGATTGTTGTTGTTGGTTGCTGCGTAGTTTGGCAGCAACAATGCTCTAACTATTCAAATTGTGCTCCATCTTTGATTGTGCTCACCACTATGTAGGCATAACACTACTACAAAGACAGACCAGTGCTGTGCAGTGCAAAAACAAAAGGCCAAAGAAACTAGCTAAATGGATAGAAGGTATTAATTTTTTGTATTGTTGAATCTGTAATCGTAGAGCGGCTGCAGAATTGAGCAATGAGATTAATCACAGGGTGCCCATGGTAAGTGAGAAACTCCATCCTCTGCAGAGACCTGAATCTAAAAGCGACTGAGGATCAGGTCTCCTTCGACTCGAGCCGATACAAAGATCGAAAGAACAGAACTACGCAAATCGATATGCCCAAAGATTGACCGAGTCGAGGCTAATCAGACGCCTGAAAATGAGACATTTTCCCAATATACGATAATAAAATATATATGATCCTAATATCCCATAATACTATCCTAAAATGTTTAATGTGGTTACAGCCGGCAATGATCCAGATAACATGATATTTATATCGAATCATAAATTTTATCGATATCTATTTTAGTATTGACTTTAAAGATTCTAAAAAATCTGTTTTCTTATTGTTTTTTTCGTTGTTGGTAAGCTCAGGTTTCAAGTTGTTTTTCATAAAATTATTTTTTTTTTAGTTTTGTCGATCTTTCCATTGATTGTTTATAATTTATAGCTAACTTAAGAATATGCTTTTCATGCAAACAAATAATAATTTAATTAAAATTATTTGAGTATGTTGCAGAGAATCAAAAATTTAAATTAAAAATAAAGCATAAAAAAATGTTTAATAAATTAAAAAAGAATAAAAATTCCCAAATGCCTTGAAAATAAGCAAATTTTTGTATAGCTAAATACGCAGCACTGTCACACTGTATATATATAGGAGTCTAACGGGTATATCTTCTAAAGTGTCAAGATATTTAAATACAGTTGCATTGTTAAAGCCAAAAAAAAAAAAAAACAAAAAAATAGGAAACAACAACAAAATGAAAAAGTTGAAAATGCTGCTTTAGCCAGCGGTTGACCAGGTTTGCTCGAGACAATCATTAAGCCAAAGAGACTTAAAATTTGTTATTATTGTTTGCAATGTTTGTTGTTTGTTTAATTGTCTCAAAAGTCAGTTTGCGGAAGTTGATTTGGCTTAACACGGCGGCGGACGGAAGTTAATGCCAAAGACAACAACAACAACAACAACAATAGCAAACAAAAGGAAAAACAAAAGTTTTCTTTCAGTTTTGTGGGGCGACAAAACAATTTTTGACATTGTCATCTTCAATGCAACAAGGTAACTAACTCCAATAGACTCTCTCAATAACTGGTTGTCCGTCCAGCAATCGAATAATGTTTTTCATTATATTGTGTTTAGCTATTTGTTCGTTAAAAATGCAGCAATTGTTTAGCTATTTTTTCTATCGTTGTTGATGAATTTTAAATGAGCTGCGACAAACAAAAATTATTCCTGTGTGACGTCATCGAAAGTAACGCTATGAATTTTAAGCAATCTGTAATACGAGTACTTGGGCACAGATAAATGTTTTTGAACCTGTTTACTACGTTTAAATGACGGAAGAAGAAGTTTGTCGCATAAAATTATAAAAAATTTATCACAATCGATTTATAAGTATAAATAGATCTAGACAATCCTAGAGACTGAATACAATTAGAATTTATAAAACAAAATGTGATAAAAAATTCTTTGTTGTTGAAAAGTAAATATTCCATATTGAATTTTTTATGGAATTTTTTTTGTTTTCGTATAATGTATACCCTGTAAAGAAAAAATACAAAAAAATGTGTCAAATCTATCCAACAAAATCGATTTAAATAATTAAGAGACTAAAAAAACTGAATCAATATAATAAAAACAAGTAAGGAAGCTCTAGTCGAGTGTGCTCGACTACGAGATACCCCGATCCGAGTGTAGCTGCTAGCGATGACGACGTCGCTGCTAGCTCCTTGCAAACACAAATGACAAACGTGTTTTCTCTAGAAAACCTACAATTTTGATCCGATAGACATAAAATTGGTAGAGTACATCAATATTATGATGCCAATTGTCTATGCTGAGTCTCAAGATCATAGGTGAAAAATTACACCTGTTATTTACACTTTTAGGTTTTGGCCGATGTGGGCGTGACAGCCAAAATTTTTTGATGCAAATCGATTAGTTTTAAGCTTATTAATATATATTCCGCGTTTCAATGTAATTGGTGGGAAATTGCATCTGTAAATCGTGTTTTTCATATGAGGCGGGTCGAGGGGGGAAATCCAAATCGTACAGTATTCGGTCCTGAATACCAAATTTGGTTACTGTAGCTCTTATAGTCTCTGAGATCTTTGCGTTCAAACAGACGGACGGACGGACGGACACACGGACGGATAGACGGACTCGGCTGTTGATGCTGATCAAGAATATATATACTTTATGGGGTCGGAGATGTCTCCTTATGCGTGTTACATACATCGTCACAAAACTAATATACCCCTTTTCCATTTTTCAAATGAATCGGGGTATAATAATCGTTTAAAATAAATTTGAATTTACTTTTTCAAAGAACTGCATTAAAGAGTATCTCAGTTGTTTAACATCTAAACACCTCAATCTGATTAATCCGATTCGTTAATGAACTTTAAAAAGCGAATTTGCATAAAAACAGGCCAAGAGATAACAAAAAAAAAGCACATCAATAAAAATATATTTATATATATTTATAAAAAATCTGACCTTAACCAACATTTAAAAACAGAAAACTACAAAAAATATTTAATAATATTATTAGTATAAAACGAAATAAAAACAAAAATACAGCGAATGCTGCCAATGGAGCTTAAGTGCAAAAACTAGATTTAAAACAATTTGATTGCTGTTTAAAAACAACAAAAAAAACAATATTTAAATGTTGTAAAATTTGCCAATGAACATTATAAAATACAAAAAAATAAATTTAATTTAATTTTAAGCAATAAATTAATTTAATAGTTGACCCAAAAAGACTTAAAAATATATTCAATGTAAATGTAAAAAATAAGAAATTCAAATCAATAATAAATTAATCAATTTAACTGAATTTTTAATATAAAAAGTAATATTTTATCATTAAAAAATATATTTCTTTGGCTACAGGTGTTCAACTGCAGGTATTTGACTCAACTTAACCTATATTTATTTATATATATTCGTAAGAAATCTAATCATTCATAAATTATAAACAGTGACAGCTAATTCAATGCGATTTTGTTGAATTATGCGTGTCACGCACCCATCACTAAGCCCCGTTTGTATTACTCGCCTTGTATACATATATATTGGCCAAAGTTAAAGCTCAATGAGTCTGCTTATTCAGACCTTGTTTAGCCAACACACACATAGACAATAATACCCGGGAGGGTTTATAACACAGCTAAGGCGACACACTTAAATTAAATTTATCAAAAAAGAAAAAAAAACTTGTATTTTGTATAAATAATTATTTACGAAAAATTGTTAAATTATTATTATTTTGCGTTTGAATTGAATTCTTTGTTCAATTTTTCAAAGTGTGAAATTATCATTTGATCTGACTATGCGACTTGAATATATACTCTATTTAAGTATAATTTTATCGAGACAAGAACTTTAAATTAAAATGATTAAAAATGGGAACGTTTTTGACAAAAATCAGCTACTATTTCAGCAATTAGAATTCGCAACTGGTTTTAAAGTCTGCTGATGAGACAACCATAAAAATTAGCTAAAATCTATTTATTTTTTATATTGTATTCAGTTAAATAACAATTGAACTTTAAGACAAATATACCAAAAATCTATTTATATTTTGACAAAAATTCGATTTTCTAAATGGAAACATGTTTAGCTTAAATTTAATATATTTTTGGTATTTTTTGTAATTTATAATTCATGTTTTCATTATCTGCAAATTTGATATATAACCTGTTCAATATTTAATTTTGATTCTCAAGTTATTCTTTAAACAATTTAACTGATTTACAAATTAAAAATAATTTGAAATATTTGCTCTAATTTCATAATTAATTAACTAAGTTTGAACAAATCTTTGATTCGATCTAAATACGACTAAAATATGTTTGTTCTCTCTACATGTTACCAAATGCTAATTTCATTTTTACAGGGTATACAAAATGATATATAAAATCTATTTAATTTTTTCTCCATTTTATTTTTTTGTGATTTTTGTGATTTTTTTTTTGACAGCAGCAGCAGCAACAGCAGGAGCTAGCAACAAACTGCAAATAGTTTTGACTTAATGACTGACTTGCAACGAGCTCGTCTCGTTGGCCACTTAAAAATGCAGCTACAGCTACAGCTACAGCAGCTAAAACAACAACAATTAGTAATAATAGTAACAACAACAAATATACTAACTGCATGCTACTGACAAACACAACAAATTGCAATTGACGTTTCTTACCACTGTGCACAATGCGGCGTATGCGTGATATAGTGTGTATCTGTGTGTGTGTTTACTGGAGTAACAGCGAAGCTTATATAAGGAGCAGCAGCAGCTGTAGCAACTATTAGCAGCTGGCAAGAAGTTACCAAGGAGACCAGTGTCGTCGTCTACTACTACTACTAGAGTATGTCACTCCTCTCTTGGTACTTGTTGGTTGCTGCGGGGAGGGCAAGGACAGCTTTAGCTTCAAAGAAATTTTTTTTTAATTTTCTTTTTCTCTTGTTTCTGCAGCTGTTGCTGTTGTTGTTGTTGTTGTTGTTGTTTGCATTTGTAAGTCAGTACACTATAAAATTGCCTTTGTATTGCATTACAGTCATTGTTATAAACATTTTTGTTTCTTCTATTTTCTTTTTTTCTTGTTGGAGAAATTATAAAAGAAAGCATAAGAAATACTTATCCACACTTTTGCACTTCCTTTCATAATTATTATTATTATTATTATCATAATTCATTTAAAATTAGCATTTGTATGTTAAATACAAATAATAAAAATGATTTTTTAGATTGAAATTTAAGTTTTTTTCTAAGAACGAATTTGTTTCTTCTAAATTTCTTGTACTAACTTAGATTATATGTATATATTTATGTACTTTATGGGATCAGAAATGCTTCCTGAGCTCTTGTATCGAGTATAGTATTATTAAGAGACTAACATACCAAATTTTGGTATCTCTAGCTCTTAAAGTCTATAAGATTGACAGGGGAATTCAACTATTGATCCTAACTTAGATTATTTGTATATATTTATGTACTTTATGGGATCAGAAATGCTTCCTGAGCTCTTGTATCGAGTATAGTATTATTAAGAGACTAACATACCAAATTTTGGTATCTCTAGCTCTTAAAGTCTTTTAGATTGACAGAGGAATTCAACTATTGATCCTAACTTAGATTATATGTATATATTTATGTACTTTATGGGATCGGAAATGCTTCCTTAGCCCTTGTATCGAGTATAGTATTATTAAGAGGCTAACATACCAAATTTTGGTATCTCTAGCTCTTAAAGTCTGTAAGATTGACAGAGGAATTGAACTATTGATCCTAACTTAGATTATTTGTATATATTTATGTACTTTATGGGATCAGAAATGCTTCCTGAGCTCTTGTATCGAGTGTAGTATTATTAAGAGACTAACATACCAAATTTTGGTATCTCTAGCTCTTAAAGTCTTTCAGATTGACAGAGGAATTCAACTATTGATCCTAACTTAGATTATATATGAATAGTTATGTACTTTGTGGGATCGGAAATGCTTCCTTAGCCCTTGTATCGAGTATAGTATTATTAAGAGACTAACATACCAAATTTTGGTATCTCTAGCTCTTAAAGTCTTTCAGATTGACAGAGGAATTC
>JBANCX010000289.1:10376-21734 GCA_037040065.1 Dettopsomyia nigrovittata
AACTATTGATCCTAACTTAGATTATTTGTATATGGTTATGTACTTTATGGGATCGGAAATGCTTTCTGAATTATGATATTCCATTTCACTTATTTTGAATAGGATCAGGATATAAAAAATATGCCTAAAACGTAGTTCCGAGAAGACAATATAATATCTTTAGGGTTATTAACGAATTCTTTTCAAATTATTTGTTTTATTTAAAGATTAAACTTGACTCTGTGCGAATTGAATGAAATAATATCAAAAATTTTCTAGAATTTTAGTTAAATAATCGCATTCTTAAATCCTTGTTAGAGTTTGCAAGTTCAATTATTGTTTATAAGTTTACATTTAACAACACTTAGAATGTATGAACCAGATCACTTATGGAACTGAATGAACATTGTACTTATGTTTTAAGTTTCAGTCTTAGCTCTGTCGTCTGCTTGAATAAACGTGCGTCGTATTCACACGGTGTGTCGTGTGTTCTTACTTTCTATTTGGATTGCGTTCTTTATACCCTGCGCATGTTACTTTATTTGCTAACAATCCTGAACAAAATAAACACAAACAACAACTTTCTACAGAATAAATATATTAATTTTTTAAGTTCGATAAATTGTTTTATTGTTATTTTATCTTCTTTCTTGTTTCAGATATTTATGCAAATATTTTGTTGTTCAAAGTGAAAGCAAAAAAAAAATATTTTTTTTAGAGATTTTTTTTTTATATATATACAGTTATTTAAAGCTAACAAGTGCATAGCCATAATATCTGGCTAATTTTGGCATATTACGAGTTTCGTACTGCTGTAAGTTGTTTTGGGGGGGTTTTGGGTAACAAATTATCACATCGTAAACAATTAAAGTCTGACCTAAGTGTTAATTATTGTGCACAATGTCGCAAATTGCAATTGACTATGGATTGCTATGCAAAAAATACCAAAAAATACCAAAAAAATACCAAAAAAAAATTGATCAAACATATCAACTGACAAAGTATACTTTGTATATTGAATTTAGACAGATTTTGAAAGTTTTTTTTTTGTTTTTTAAATTGCAATTAAATATTTTAGTCATTTGATGGCAAAAAAAAAACAAAAAGTTAATTTCGAACAACTTGGCAACTTGATATTATTTATTTTTTTTCGGATAGCTATTAAATAATAAACAGATTGTTCAATAGACAGTCAGACAGACAGATAGACAGACAGCATAGCCGGTTTACAAATGAATTTGTTTCGAATGGAGATTATATGGATTGTGGCCAACACCCAAAAGCAGACTAACATGTCTGCTGGTAGTATGTATGTATAGTAGAGTCTCTGGGTACTGAACGGGCGGCGGTGTTGCCGGTGCCTTAAGAAACTTGTAGCAAGTGTGCCAACTTCCTTGCAACTCTGATACAAGCTAACACAAAAAAAAAAACAAAAAAAATCAACTTAAAGCTGGTCACGCAGGTTCCAGTCTACTACTAAAGTAACTAACTAAAGCGGCATACAGACCCCAAGACCTGCATTTTGTATAGCTGCTGCTGCTGCTGTTGCTGCTTTGGCAGTCACCAAAAAGTAAAAGGAAGTTTTTAAACTTGTTGGGCAGCCAGCTAGTCAGGCAACTGGCTACTATGCTGGTTGACTGACTTGATTTATGCACAGCAGCTAAAGGGCGATACGCTCTTCTCTAATTTAAGTTTTTAGCTGGGAGCACATGGCGTATGCGTAATTTGATTTAACAAGTGCGATATTATGTATACGCCATGTATGTACATATGTTAGAAAAGAAAATTACATTTAATATTGAAAAATATACATATGTATTACATAAGTTGCATAATATTTCAATGAATTATAGACAAATGACGGAAATGCATAATAGAGAAATATTACTACGAAAAAAAAGCAACAAAATTTTGTATTTAGTTTAAAAATTTGCTCGAATAATAATATAAAAAAATCAGGTTTGCTTGGGACTTACCTTTCCATTGGCCAATGGTATTTGTAAAACATCCAATTCCTGATTGCCAGCTGGCTGTGGTATGGGCGTGGCACTGATTAAATAAAAAGTGCTGCACAGGATCAATGCCAGGATATGTTGTATGCTTGCTTGCCTCATTTTGTTAAAGTGTCTGTTGTTGTTGTTGTTGTTGTGCTTTGGGTTATGGACAACTAAAAAGAGAGCGAAAAAAAAGAAACAAAAAGAGCATAAATATGCATACTTGAAATGAGAGAGAGAGAGAGAGAGACACAGACACACACGACTCAAAGAGTGAGGTAAAGAGACAGACAGAGCGTCAGCGTGTTATCAAGCTCTTGCTTATTGAATTATTAAATGTTTGACAATCGGTTAAAGGTCATTTGATGACCTTGTCGCCTAAAGATTATTATGCGGTGCTTTTTATTAACTTGATTTTTAAATAAATAAATAAAAAACTTGTCCCTAAACGCTCGTACTTCTCTTAATTTATGTTTTGCTTTTACTAGGGTATCTGCAAGGTTAGCATTCATAATCTGATCATTTGGCACTGAACAATATTAAGATGATTTCGCATGTCAATAGCCGAGGCTGTGTCTCTATCTCTCTATCTCTCTGTGTGTGTGTGTGTGTGTCAAGTTTAAATATTGAACATTTCTTGGGCAACACGTCGTATGAGTAATGCGCTTTGTATGTGGAAAGTGTGCACAGCAACAATAACAATAAAAACAAATGCAGCAGCAGCAGCAGCAACAGAAACAACAACAACATTGGTAAAAGCAATTTATAAATCACAACAGCCAAAAAGTAACAACTCACAAAACACGCCGCAATGAGAATTATGTAATTTTATTTGGACAACGTTGAGACGTCAGCAGCGACGTCAGCGACGACGACGACGACGCCAATAGCTTTAAGAGCGCATTTATATGAGTGTAGCTGTGTGTGTCAGTGTGTGTGTGAGTGGTGCGCGTGAGCTTTAAAGTTGAGTTTTATTTTTGTTTTTTAGGAAATTCGCTGGAATTAAACAAAATGCAAAAGCTGTTATTGTAAATAAAAGTCAGCGAAAGCGGAAAATGTGAGTGAGCTGTGTGAAAAATACACACACACACACACAGAGAGAGAGAGAGAGAGAGAGAGAGAGTGTGAGAGAGAAAAACAAAAATAATACACTGCAATAAATATGCCCAAACAATAAACTATTTGTTACAAAAAGTCATTTCAATAGAAATATATGGAAAATGTTTAGATTATCAGCTGAATGTATATGGCAAGATAAATAAATATATATAAAACTATTAGAATATAATGAAAAAACTTTAAATAAAAAATAAACTAAATATTTTGTTGCATAGAATATTATTATATTCGGTGGCAATTATTGAACTAATGCAATAATAATGCAGCTTGTATCATATCAATTAAATAAATCATTTTAAAACAATGCAATAATATGGATTATAAACCTAAATTCATATAAAAAATAAGAGAAATTCTTATTTATTATTAAACAAAATGAAAAGTTTTAAAAACTCAAGAGTAAAAATGTGAAAATTATTTAACAAACTAATTGAATTTTCAGAAAATTGATATATTAAAGTAATCTAATTGAAATAAATGAAGATTTTTCATATAGAACATAAAATATATGGAGAAAAAGTAAGAAAAACTTTAATAGATCAACAATCCGAGAGATAATTAAGTATAAGTAAATAAATTTATAATCAGAAATGGATAAAAAATAATATAAATATATAAACATTGCAAAAAATGAATCAAAAAATCGAATCAAATTCAAACAAATTGATAAATTAAGGAACTATTTGATCAACAACTACAGAAATATCTTTAAAAAATTAATCAAATGATTTAGCCCATTTATGAGAAATAATTCTTGTTTAGCTTTAAATAGAGCATAACTTAATTTATTAATATTGTTATTATGATTATTATGAGTATAAAGACTTAATAAATTATGCATGAATTTAATAAGATAATTAACGTTGAACAAAGAGTTGAGAAATGAACTTGAAAGCCATTTAGAGGAGTAGTATTGTTAACGTAATAGCTGACAGCCAAAAAAAAAAAAACAGATTTTTCGTTGTCAGTCAGTCAGTCAATCAATCAAATGCTGTATATATAATATTTGTATGTACACATAGTATAAAAGTTTATAAACATTTGGCAATTTGGCAAGAGTAGCAAAAATTAAAAAACAAACAACTTTTGTTAGGTTTTTGTTGTATTTTTGTGAGCTGTGCGTGGCAACATGCAATGATGACCAACGGTCAGCAGCTATTAAGTAGGGCGTAGGGCAAAACCTAACAAAATTTAAAATAAAACTGACAAAAAAATAAAAATAAAAACAAGCAAAGATATAATCACAGAGACGATAAAAAAAACTGGGCGTCAAAGAAAGGGAGAGTGAAGACGGCCATCAACAAGTGAAGAAGCAGAGCGTAAGAGCGCAAGAGCGCAAGAGCGCACTCTGAGACTGTGGAGAGTTTAGATAGAGAGAGTGTTGTGTGTGAGAGTTAACACAATAACCGGCAATAACAGTTAGCTGAGCTTAGGCTGCTACTGCTGTTGTTGCTGTTGTTGCTGTTGTTGATATTGTTGCTTTGACTGCTTTGCTTATGTCATCTCAGTGAGTGTTGCGGCTCTGGCGCGGGCGCAGCTGATTTTAATGTAACTGCTTTTACTTTTCTTTTAGCTTTTTTTTTTGCTTAATCTTTTTTAGCTACTATGATCTCTAGTATAAGTTTATTGTAGTGAATCATTAAATGTTGCCAAAGTTTGTTTTGGTTTTCCCAATGAAATTTCATTTATATTGTTTCATAATTTTAATAATTAAATTTAAAAAAAAAGAAAACATTTTTAGTATTTTCAGGATATTTAAGTTCTAACCAACGCAAACTTCTCTCATTTTAAGTCAGTATTTGTTCCGGACTCATCTCATCATATTACGCATACGCCATGTAGTATACGCTATTATATACATATAATGCAACAACTAGCCTGGCTAACGATTTTATTGGTATTACTTATGAGCCATAAAATGTTATGGCATTGAGAATACCTAAACATGTCGTAATTTAAATGAGGCGCACAAAAATAATGAATAAATAAATCGAAACAAGCAAAAAGAAACTACTCCAACATGTGTATTGTAGTAAAAAACCCGCCAAAAAAACAGAAAAAAACAATCAAAATATCAAAAAAAGAAATCGGCAAGTGTTAGCAGTGAAGGCGATTTTGTAATTTTGTTTTGGGGCGTGGCACAGACAAAATAAAACAAAAAATATAAAATAAAATGACGCTGCAAACAAACTCTTGTTGCACTAAGTATGACAACGACTACTAGTATATGTCTCCCTGTCTATCTGTTCAAGGTTTCAAGCCCCTGCTTCCTGTCATTGTCCGTCTACACAACACAACAACACACAGCAGCAACAGACAACAACAACAACAACAACAACAACAAAATGTTGCCCATTAGGCACTTCAACAAACAGTCAGTCAGTCCCCTTCTTGGTAATTGTATGATCGTGCCACAGCGCGTATGAGCAATTAAAATCACAAAATGCAGCTGCAAATGATCGTGGGCTCAACAAAAAAACAAAAAATCTCAATTGGCCAAAACACTATAAGGCTAAGAGCTTAAGCTTTAGTAAAAGGTACACAAAACACAAAATAATACTCGTAGTACATAAAAGACCCCACTAAAATATTTAACTGGGTGCAAAAGGTAAACTTTGCATAGATAATTGAATACTTAAAAGTCCAAAAGCATTAAGAATGAATGAACATATACTATATTTAGTATATATACTTAGCATACTATGTTTGTATTATTATTAGTATTAGTATTTACATTATTGCCTAAGTAAATGTTAATTGGGGTTATACCCTTTGCCACAAAAAACCACAAAATAAAACAAAAAATTAGTTTAGGGCGCTAACATAACCTCAATTGAACTATTCAATATGCCTGACAACATACTACTAATTGGAAACAATGTGATAATTAATGTTTTAGAAGGTTCAATAATATCAAAACTAGTTTTGACAACTAGTTAATCAAGAATGGTTTTTAATAAAGGAGCATTGTTAGTTTCGAAACTGGTTCATCAGAAGTCGATGTAATAATCGACTGAGAGCTAAGAACTAAGAATATTAACTCTTATTGTATAGAGATAGTCTATGAAATTGATTGAATAATTGACTAGTATTAAACGATCAATCAAATTAGCCTGGCTCATTCAAGAAAAAGGAAAAATAAATACATTTTACAAGACTTCAATCATTGATCAATCATTAAAAAACATTCAATATGTATTGTTAGCTGTATCTATTGATATTTCCCAAAAAAAGAATACATTTATAGGTTATGTAAAATACTAAACAAATTGTCCAAAATACTTGTACTACGAGTATCATTCGCTTGAAGTCGATTGAACATTTTTGGACAAGCCTAACAAGCTGCTCTCAAGGCATATGTATAGTACCAGAATGCCAAGCAACAACTTGTTGCAAGCAACTACAACATTGCGACAAACATCGATAAAATGGACAATTTGTGTGATAGACAGACAGGACAGACGGAGGATTGTTGAACAAATTGATGCTGCAATTGACAATTGACAGTACACGAATACTGCATAACTTTGCTCAGTTTATGATAAAATTTTCTTTTAAAAAAATGTTTTTCTTTCTTTTTTTTTAGGCTGTTGTGTCACTAGCTTGACATGCCCAATTGTTTGATTGTTATCATAACAAATACACAAAACAAAAAACAAAAAACAAAAAAGTAAAAAAAAAAACATTTCACACAAACGCTCGAAATTTTTGCACTAAACACAAGAAAAAAATATTTTAAAAAATAATATTCAAAATAAAATCAAAATCAAAAAAAAAGAAATTTTTCTTTTGGTGTTTGTTGTTGTTATTGTTTTGGCTAGCACTGTTGATGTTGTTTGTTATTGTTGTAGTTGTTTATATATATATATATATATTGTGCAGTGCGCAACTTGCGGAATTCGCGCTTATTACACAAAATTTTTCATTTTATTCGGCTTGTCGGCTATTTGTTGTTGTTGTTGCTGTTGTTGTTTTTAGTTGCATTGCAGTTGTTGTTGTTGTTGTTGCGTTTACATAGCGCATTTTAATATATATATAAACGTCATTCATTGCCTAATTACTATCATAATGATATTGTAGATATTGTATATTGTTTATATAGAAATAATATTATTATCCTCACGTTTGGTGCAACGACGACGGCTTTGCAACGACGACGAACAGACACACGCTTTAACTATTGTTTTTTTTAAATATTAATAATTATTTAAATTTTCTTCTGCTTCTTATGTTTTTGTTTAATTATTTTTTATTTTTTAAATTAAAATTTTTGATTACTTTTGTGTTTTATTTATTTAATTTTCTTTATTTATTTTTTTTTTTTTGGTGTGGATCTTGCTGCGACTGGCGCTGGCTATGCGGTCTTGGCTGTTGGACTTACAATTGATTACTAACGTGATTTTATCATACACTAGCGACTAAAGCTCGAACAAAGCGGCGAAGCGTACAAGTGGCTGCGACGCCAGCAGCAATCAGCAGCAGCAGCAGCAGTCGCAGTCGCAGCAGCAGCAGCAAGAGCAGCTGTTAAAGCCAGAGAGTTGCTTTTGGCGTCAGACGCTTAACGCCTTGACTGTGACGTTGCGCTCAAAAACCAAAAACAAAACAAAAATCAAAAAAAAAAAAAAAACATTTTTTTTTTTTAAAAACGAAAGTGAGTCAAAGCCAAAGCCGTCGTCTTTGAGCCAAAAAATAAACAAAATTTATGATGTTGAGCGTAAATGCGATTGTTTGAGTGTAAAAGGCTTTTTTTGGTGCATGGCATGAGTACTCAACAATCGTAGTAATACACTCATACACTATGTTCATAGTAGTATTATTATTACCAAGCGAATCTTATATTTTTTGTTGGCCTGTTTGCCTGTTTGCCACTCACCAAAAATTTCCGCTTCGTGACTGCAAAGTGAACATTATGTCTGTCAGACTGACTAACTGACTGGCTGACTGACTGACTGACTGATTGACAGTGGGTCGTATGCAGGATTAGGCTTACACAATCCACACAATCCACTCGTGTGTTGAACATCATCTCTTCAATGTTTATGGCACTACTTCCATTTAGTAGTACTTACTATCGTAGTATGTATATGTGTACAAGTACATTTAATTACTGTCTAGCCGAGCATCTTCAACTAGTGATCATAATCATTGGGAATATATATCTTTTTTTATTATTTTATATTTTTATTTTTTTTTGTTAGTTATGTTTCTGTTTTTTCTTCTTTCAATTGATTGCAGCGCTTGTTAGAGTATCCTCTCAATGATTCAGTTGCTCAATGCATCCATTGTATATAGCTACTATTTGAATACTCGTATACCTTGTATATTCCGCATTTCAAGTGTCATAAAAGTCTGTGCAACATGTTGCTATTGCTGTTTGTGCAACAGTTATACAAAGCACTCTTAAGCTAAAACATTTTAATGCTACCGTTGTTAAAGCTGCTTATAACATATGTACAAATATATGTCAGTAATGTTCATTACATATAATAAGCTCAAGAAGTATTCAAAATTTTTCCAACACAAAGAAAATTCAAATATTTTAACTCGGTGAAAGAAAGAGAGTGGAAATGTAGCGAAATATGCTCAAATAGATGTCATTTGAAATGTATGAAATTATATTTAATAGAAAATAGGAAATTCGGGCGTAATATTCAAGTAATGTTTCGTTCGGCTCGCAAGCTACGTGACGAAATAGAAGTGCGGCGCGTCGCGAAATAGGTAAGAAGTTAAATGAATAAATCAATTTACAATAATACAAATTGTAAAAAACATAGTTATTCAATCTATTATATTATTGGTATTGTAAAAATTCAGTTTTGAAACAAAGAATAAAATTATCAAATTATATATCTCCGCCGCCAGTCGTCTTCCTTGAGGCGGCCCCAATTCTACAGTCCAACTCGGCTAAATACTTCGGATTTTGCCAAGCACATCTCAGCCTTAAAAATAAGATTACGGGCAAATAGTATTGGCTTTTTGGTCCACGCAGCAAACAAGCAAATCATCGCTCCAATCTGGAAGTACGGATGTAAAATTTGAGGACATACCAGCGACACGCAAAGAAAAAGAATTCAGGCAGCTCAAAACAAGGTCGCCAAAGCCATTACCGGATGTGAGTGGTTCATTAGAAACAGTTTACTGCACAGAGACCTGAACATAAAAACGGTCTTCTTCGATGAACTGAACCAACACTCCAACCGGTACAATGATCGATTGCAGCGCCATCGGAACCGTCTGGCGAGGGCACGCCCTCCCACAAGAATTCATAGGCGACACCCAATAGACCAGGTGCTCCGATCCCCCAGGAATCGTGCTAGCAGAGAAACTAGTCAATAATTGTTATTGCTTATTTGTTAATATTGTTAAAATTATTAGTTAATTGTCATTGTTTATTGTTAAATTGATAAGAGGGCAGGGCAGAATCAACAGATAGGTAGGAAGGTGTCAAAAGGGCTACGGATACCCCATAAACCTTAATAAACTCATTTAAAAAAAATATATATATATAAATATGTATATACATATATATCTGAACGTATTGTATTATTATTATTATTGCTAAGAGTAGAGAAATCACTTCTTTTAGAGTCCAAGTTAAAGAATTAATTGTAGTTGATATAGTACACCCAGCGCAACAAAAAAAGCCGCACCCCGAAAATTTATGAATTTTTGTCATCACTAAATGCCGTTCTATGCTCAAATTTGTTTTTTTTGGGGGGGTTCCCTTAAATATATAATATATACATATTAAAAATATTTCTTAATTTTTAGAGAATTTTAATGATTTCGAGATGCTAATTAACATCTACATTGGTACTATGTACATATTTAACTCTGATCAATAACTGAATTAAATAATTTCTTTGTTCATTTTAAAATGTTTTTCACATTTTTGATGATTTAATTGCTTAAATTAAATGATTTCTTATAAAAAATTAATCCAGTTTTGTTGTTTTTTTATCAAGGATATTGCATAATTGTATGCAGAGATCAATTTAAATAATTAAAGTAGTATAACAATCTCGATTTTTAATAATAATAAAACCAAAGTATTTAACTAGTTTTTTTTTGAACAAGAGTCAAAAATTGAGTCTGAGTTTTAAATAAAAGTATGAGTTGTTATGTCTGACAACAAGTTTGCCTTGGTAAATTGTTAGTTGACGCTTTTTTTTTGGTTTGATTTGGTCAATACAAATTCTTAATGCTTCCCCATTGAAAAGGGCCAGAGAAGTTGAGCTACATACTATACTATACTATACTATACTATACTATATACATATGTGTACTCGTTTATAATATGTTTATGTTATTTCTTTGGAAAATTTTTATATATTCGTAGAGTCATGAGTTGAGATACATATGTATGGCAATGATCTATTCAAAAGTGAATGCCCTTTGAGGGCACAAAAGTGCATGAATCAAATATTTTTTAGTTTTTTTTTTTAATTTTGAAGGTTAAACAGAAGGCGGCTGCTGCCTTTTGTGTCTATGCAAATGGAGAGAGAGAGAGAGAGGCGTGGCAAATGGCTAACATAAACATATACTAAACAGCATCTATAAAATCGCTGATCAAAAAAATAATAATAATAAATAAATAACATGCGGCTATTAAAGCTAATTTCGATGTCATTTTCGATTTGGCAGCTTTTATATATATTTTTAAATAAAGCGAACGAGACTCTAAAACTAATTTCATAATTTTGCGCATATATGCAAAGCCATAATAATAATTTTTCAGTGTATAGGTGTATCTATCTATGTATCTGTCTATCTGTGTGTGTGTGTGTGTGTGTGTGTAAAAATCTAATTCACCTTAAACTGATTTTCGAACGCATGCAACATTTGTGTGAGTCGACTTGGATTTAAGTGTTGCGTCGTTTGTCGATTTGGATTTCTTTTTTTGCTCGCCTGCCTTCGTTTTGTAATCACCGCGAAACTTTAAGATACTTTATCGGTGAGCTCTTTTTTGTTGTTGTTGTTGTTGTTGTTAGCTCTGCGTATGCGTAATTTGTAGTTTTCCATGCATGTCTCAAAGAGTCAAGCCAACCGGCTGTGTTCTGTGTCGTTAACCCAAAGCAACTTGACTTGAGCGCGAATTCAAACTAAATGCAGCCACCACCAGCGCCAACTAACTCAACTGGTTATCCTTCAGATCGTACGCACACACACACACACACACGCATACAAGCACAACCTGTTGCCGAAGGTAATGCGCTCGTATTTTGATCTTTGACCGGCCGACTGAACTGACTGCAATCGTCGTCGT
>JBANCX010000290.1:0-10130 GCA_037040065.1 Dettopsomyia nigrovittata
ATCATTGCTTTATATAGTAATCATAATAACAATTTGGCCCTTGGTCCAATGCGTCAGTTGAAGGTGACATATAAAAATAAAAATAAACAATTTTATTGGCCCAATTGAGTTGAGTTGAGCGAGGTTTTGATGAGTAACCCCAAAAAGCTGCTCAACTGTAACAAAAACATTCTAAAAATTGAGATTCTTTTTGGGGAAATACCTGTTTGGCTAAATGTGTTTAATTAGCCCAAAAAAAAAAAAAAATTTTAAACATTTTAAAATAAATTAAATTTTATTGTTATTTGTAGACTCTATAAATTGGGGGGTTTTGTATTCTCTCTCATTGAAGAGTTTAATTTAATTAATATTTTAGTAACTCCATTCAATAGAAAGAGAATTTGATTTGTAGTTTTCTAAGCAACTTTGGCTACTACTATTTGTATATGAGCCATAGCCACAGAACCAAACATATTTGCCTGACAGCTTACTTATCTTACACACACACTCTCTCTCTCTCTCTCTGTCTCTCTTTGTGGCCATTGTTTAACTTCATCATCATACAAGAGATACTCATAAGCTGGCAGCTTGTCAGCAACCTTGTTGTTGTTACTTGAGTAGTTGCTGTTGTTGCTTTAAGCGCTCTTAACCGCTAAGCTGAAGGATTTTGATTTTCTCTGAAATACAACATGAGAGAGAGAGACAAGTGTACTTCATTAGCTATTAAATTGAAAGCAGGTAAATATTAAACTTTAAGAAAAAAACACAAGAAAATCAAAAAGCTTTTTCTATCTAACCTCACTTTCTGTCATCAAATGCATTTTTGACTTGTCTTTGTGCAAGCAAATCATTGTGAATGCGCAAGTTAACTTTGATAGTTTATTATCCTTGAATTGAAAAACTTTTTGTCGGCTGCAAATAGAGAAAAGAAAAGTATTTTAATACAAAAGAAATCACATTTTATAGATGTGCCATTCAATCGGAATGTTTTGTATGAATATAACTTTAATATGCATGAGCATGATGCGCAGACAGGACACAAAACATATTTCCAGCTAACATGTCTTTGCTTTTGGCCATGAAATATATATATTTTTTATATATTTAAAATGGAATTTAAATGCTCTCGAGTGGCAGTTGACATTAGCATTTATGTGTAACGTGTGTGGATGCTAAAGGACGCTTTTTGCTTTTTGGGTGTCGTATGTGTCAGACGCATACAGCCCTTAGCTGTCGTAGCAGCTAAATGTTGCTCATTGTGTTATTATCTCTAAGTAAATACGATTGTGTGTGTTTGTGTGTGTGTGTGTGTGCTTTAGGCGCTTTTAGATCTCTTTTGTGTGTTTTTCTGGTTTTATTTTTATAATAATTATTATTATTATTTTTCTTATAAAGTGATCCAGCCGCATATTGGTATTTTTTAATAAAAATTTGTGCGGCTCACTTGAGTTTTTATTTTAATTTGATTAGCTGCAAGCTTCTAAGCTTAAATTGAATAACCTGCTGTCTCTAAGTAAATGACAACAACATCAAAAGACATATTATTTTGGCCTTCTTGCGTGCCATGTTAACGGAGCAGAGCCTAAGCAAACATACAACAATACCCTGAAAAGGGCAGCAAAAATGCAAAATACTTTACAAACATAAGGACGACAAATATTTACATAAATCAAATGAGCGGATTTGTAGGCGCTTAACCGGCAGGCCCAAAAAAAAACAAGAAGAAGAAGAAGAAAATGTTGCATTTCCTAGAAAGTAAAAAATTTCAGGAAATTCTTACAACACACACGGACACACATACATACAGAGAACACACACACCTGTTGGCGCGCACAGCCGAAGATGCAAAGCCAGCCTGTCGCTTGTGTGGAACGTATTGCAGCTTTTCGTGAAGCTTTCGTTTTGTGGATGCTAAAAAATATACATTTCGCGCCAATTTGCCGAAGCGCCCAAAGTGGTAAGAACTAACTCGTAGGGAACTTGTTAAGATTTTAGTTATCAGCGGTCTATGAACGAGTGCGGTTCGAGCAGCAGCGGCAAAGCCCTAAAACAACAAAAAGAGTTCAAAGTGTACGATGCCAATGCAAACGAATTTTCGAATTTATAAAAATTAGAACAAAAAATTAAAATTTCATGGCTTAATAAACATAAATCGTTTTATGCGTTAATAATACATTTTTTAATAATTTATATGACCTATAAATTGGTCGTAGTGTGTGTGTGTGTGTGTGTGACTATGTGTGTGTGTGTATCTGTGCTAACTAATAAGTGAATTGCCATGGCGAATAAGCCAACATAAAATGCGTGTTTAATTGGATGTCAAGACAACAACGACACGAAAAAATACTAGAAAATAAAAAAATAAATATACTATATAACACTTAAACATAATCATTTAGCAGCTTAGCAGGCGTTAAACACATTTAAGCTGAGCTAATAAGTGTCAAGGACCAAAAGGATACAAAACTCATATAATTCGCGCTAAGCTGCGGTGGTCAAATGAAAGAAATTCCACGCAAACAACTAAATCTGCAGGCACATTGCTCTATATAATAATACTAGAGGTATTTATAAAAATCATCAACTGTGTTGTGGCTTTAATTAAAATGAGAAGAAAAGAGAGAAAATACAAAAAAAAACGAAAAAAACTAATAGAAACAGAAGAGAGACACACCTAAGACAACAATGAGATGGCAGCAGTAACACTTGCTTTGCTGCAATGCAAAAGGTTAAAGGAGCAGAGTAGAAGGATTTCCAGTAGCTTGTATTGTTCTCTGTGTGTGTGTGTCTGTCTGTCAGTGTGGGTGCTGGTGTGTGTAAAGTGCAATATCGATTACCAAAAAAAGAAATGAAAAAGAAAAGTTGATTAGTCACAATAGAAATAGATAGAGATACTCGTACCTGCCAACAGCTGCCCAAAGACAATGACAGTCAATTTAGTAAACTTGTTGCCCACTTTTAGGCATGAGATTTCAATTTTGATTTGATTTGATTTGATTTGGTTTTATTAACTTCCGTTCTTTGATTTGGCTTCAGATTTTCTTTTTTTTGGCATTTCAACTCCAACCATTTTCTCAGTCCTAAAATCTACTTAACCGTACCAATCGTAAATCTTCTGGCAAATCTCTGGCATATTTGGCAAACTCCTTGCAATGCATTAAAACCAAATTTTTATTGACCCAATAAATAACAGATTTCCCATACACACGCACACACATACATACACGTTTGTTGCTTGCTTGCTTGTTTGCTTTAGCTTGTTTGGTCCATTGTTGTTTGAATTTTTTTTTATGGATTTATGCGAGCCATATCTTCAGAGCCATTTCGAATACAAAAATCCACAGCTTGTTAGCAACATCTCAGTCAACCACAAGAACATCGTCACAAGCACTCACGTACTAGTTGCAATGCGTGTGGTGCTCCCAACTCCAAATTCCAAACTCTAGAGCTGCACGTGCCAGTGCGAGTAGCTCGAGCGGAACGGGAAATCATTAATGGCGAGACAATAAAACGCAACACTTGTTGGCAATGGCTTCTGATCCTACTCAAAATTGCTGGCCATCAAGTCTCTGGCTAACAGAAAACAACAAGAACAAAATATAAGCAAAAGTACTGCAGGTGCGGATGTAGCGCTTAAATGTTGAGTAGCAAAGCGGAAGTGGCTGCAAATTATGATGTTTGCCTAGACAAGTGCTCTTTGCACTACATAGTATACATAACTTCTACGTTAGCTAATATTTAAACCTTTGGTTGGCCTTTGGACGGGTTGCTGCTGGTGTAACAATTTTAGTTTATTGTTTTTTTCACGCCAGCCATCATCAAATTTCATTGCCACCAGTGGATGCATAAAATTCAAGGACTTCTCCCAGACGCGATATATTATATACATACATATGTCCGTACATCCATTGTACCTAAGGGACTCGTATATGTCAGAGTATTCATTCGTTCATTCATTTATAGCTGAGCGAGTATTGAAGATACAAAATTTACGCCAAATATCTAAATGGAAATAGGCTAAAAGGCCTACGCTTTACTTAAGTGATTGCAAAAGCAGCCAAAATGTTAAATAAAACAGTAACAGCAGAAATATAAAGAGAAAACAACATTTAAATATATGAAAATGAAGTTGCTTCATCACAAAAGTAACTTACAAATTAAGAGAGATAGAGAGAGAGAGTTTTGATTTACAAGTGGATCATTGACAAAATACATCACGTATACGCAATTTATATATAAAAACGAAAATTTTCTGCGAAATGAGTTGATCAGAAATTCATAAATTCTTATATGTAAAAGGAATTTCTTTTTGAAACATAAGTTGAGCATTTTTATTGTCAATTTAATCAGAATGTTATGCCTTGGGCTGGGTGCACGCGGCGTATGCGTAACATTTGCCTCATGAATTTTTTAAATGCGCCGCGGCCTCATTGTTTCCTGTTTTCTTTGTCCTGGGTGTGTGTGAGTGTGTGTGTGTGTGTGTGTCTGTATTTATCCTGTGTCCTGTTTATGCATATAAAATTTAATGAGCTACAATAATGAGAGCTGGCACAGAGCAAGAAACGGCTAAAAATAGCAATCAAGCTGGCGTTTGCCTTTTGTTTGTCGTCCCATACAACTTATCGTGCACGTTATCCTGTTGTTGTCCTGACTCTGCTTTATTGTCTTTCGCTATTGCTGTTAATGAAAATGTCTTTAATTCAAACGCCAGCTATTCGCAGCCACGCATGCCACAACCAGAGGCAACCACTTGGCTGATGCCGCACCATTTTGGTTGCTCTTTTTTTGAGTGAACAATGCACCATTGTGGCTTAGCTCATATGATTATTATTATTATTATTATTATTATTATATTTTCAATTCAACTGCGGAATGCTTGACAAGCAGCAGGAGTTCGCGATAGCTCGACCAGCGACTGCCAAATGAACGTAAACATTTATAAGCATTAGAGCTTCAGCCGGAAATTGCAGACACTCTTGCGAGAGCTTGAGGTACGACGATACTCAGTCAGCCGCAGGAATTCGATTCCAACCACACATATGTGTGTGTGTGCGTGTGTGTGTGTGTTGTCGCCTTTGGCAAATCCATTGTGTGCAATCGCACGAGATTAGATACAATCTTCTTTAATAGCATGTACGATGTGGCACACACGCAACACGCAACAGGGGGATGCAAGAAAAAAAACCGGCAAATAAGTAAACGTTATCCAAGCCATCACCTACTCGACCTACAACCAACATTTGCTATGCTTCAATTTGTGTGTGTCTGTGTGTGCATTTTATTTGTCCATTTTGATTTTTGTCCATTTTCAGTGTATACCCTGTAAGAAATGATCTGTACAAAATGGTTATGCCACAAATAATGTCTCTTTCTATGAGTCTAATTTATGCGGCGAGTATCTAGCTGTCGTCTCTAGCAGCAGAACAAATTTGTTCTTTTTTGGAATATATTTTTTATGATTCCACTTGGACACTCATCAATGTTGTTGAATGTCACATAAATGAGATTGGCAGTTGAACATATTCTGCATATATGTAAGTGTGTATGCGTGTGTGTGTGTGTGTGTATCTGTTAGATACATTTGCTGTCAACTTTATTTGAGCCTAATTGAAATCGAATATGCAATTAGCAGTCATCTCATTCAAACATTTTAATTATAAATTTAAATAAAATTTATTTTTCGTTTAATTTTTCTTTGGGTGCAGCTCGACATTTTCATATTATTTATGAGGCAATTAGATGCTTTAGCTTTGACGCCTCCACCAAAGCAATTTACGAAATTACGAGGCTTCAAAATTGAATTGTTTCCTTTGCTGTTTGCTGCTCTAAGCCACAATTGCAGTTGGTTGAAAACAATAGCAAACGATGTGGCTAATGAATGAATGCTCCCTTTGGCTAAATAAGTAATTTGCCTAGAGGCATGTGCAGGCATAATCTAGTCGCTGCTAATTTACGAGCTAAGCGGCAAAAGGGGAACAAGCACAAACAAGCACAAAAATATAAGAAATTATGAGGCGTGGCCAAACAGTTGCACAGAAAAGTAATTGAACAAAAATAAAGGAAACGGTTTGAATGTGTAAAGAATAAAAGCCAAACAATTGTTTTAACTAAAATAAATGATTATATTATATAACTATATTAAAAAATATTATTAAATAATTTATACTTGTTCAAAAAATGATTTTTTTTTTGATGAATATTTATGCTCTATTGCATGACAATTCGTTCATAGTTATACACACATTTAGTTTATTACTATTTTAAGCCGATTTATTATAAATAATTGATTTATTTTACGCATTTTATTATATTTCTTTATTTGTTTGCATGACAGGTTTTAATCGCTAGTGTTTTAATAAATATAAATGAAAACTTTTAATTTTGTTTTCGAATTTTTTTGCATTTACTTAGTATAAATGCTTTTAACTATTAGTTATGTCAACTAATGCATAATTTATTTACAACAAACTCAATCTAAAAGAATCCTTTATATATGTACATATATAAAGAGAGAGAGAGAGAGAGAGAGAGCACGCGCCACTTCCATTTTCATTTCGCCATCAGCCACTTCCACATCCGCTTCCGTGGCTGGTGCACATACTTTTTTCACTCAATGTTTGCATGCTTCGCTTGGCAGAGCATCTACATATTTATTAGCTGTTTATGTGTGAGAGAGAGCGTGTGTGTGTGTGTGTGTGTGTCTCCTTTCTTTTTTTTTCATATGTATGTATATCATGCATTAATGTAACGATGCATCATTTATGCCATTTATTATCAGCACATAAATGCAAGATTTGGGTCCTGCTGACTTAAAGGTTATATGGCGCCCCAGCTCATGTCCATTTCTAATTTTTTCTATGATGAGGGCGGCCCATGGGTTACCTTTTGTCTTTTGGCCTTTTTGCACACACACACACGCACACGCATACGTACACAAATTGGCCTGGGAAAAAACAAGAAGAAAAACATCATTGCTGTCCGTCAGTCCGTCAGTCATTCATTCAATGATGGTTGATGGCCAACTTTTTGCAATGTAATGAATTTTTATGGCTCTGTGCACAAGTTATATAAATATATATATATAATGGTTAATATAGGTCTGGCTGGCTGGCCTTAAAGCCGTTAGGCAAATTCCGTTCTGCCATAAAATGCAATTTTTTTATTTTTTAGTTGACTTTAAATTGTTTGTCCTTTTTTTGTTGTTGCTGTTGTTGGTATGAGCAGGCTTTTAACATTTGTGGCCAGAGGGCTTGGCCCAATGCAATTAACACACACACAGAGAGAGAGAGACACACATACATATAGCCACAATTGCGGTTGTGTTTTGGGCCATAATATCAGCTGCTGCTGCTGCTCCTCTATAAAAAAACTCGTGTTTTCTTAGCAATTTTGTCGCATTTTCTGTTTTCTCTCGTACAAAGCTTTAAGTAATTGCCCGGAATAATTTACATATTTGAGTGTTTGGTAAGATCTAAAGGATAGGCCAGGCCTTAGTTAAGTTTTATGGTCGAAAGATATATATAATTGTTATATAGATACTTCATTAACCAATTTTCTTCTTTCTGCAGTAGCTGCCAATATGCCAATGACTAAGACACACCCCATGCCCAAGTAGCTGCAACAAGAATAATGACAAACGAGGTTAACAACAACAGCAATGAGCCATTAAACGGCAACGTTAACGATACCGTGCTATCCCTTAACAATCTGGATGACATCAATCAAAGCGTTGAACTGCATTGTCTGGTGCAACAACATCTGGATGCGCAAACCTATGGCAATGCCAGTGACCATTGCCTCACACAATTCGATTCGATACTCTGTTGGCCACGCACAACACGCGGCACATTGGCCGTGCTCCAGTGTATGGATGAATTGCAGGGCATACATTACGATAGCAGCAGTAAGTATACGATGGTTTACCTTTGACCTAACTAACTCTAACGCTATATATACTATACTAGAGAATGCAACGCGTTTCTGTCATTACAATGGCAGCTGGGCACAATATACGAACTACGATGCTTGCGCACATTTGCCGGCGCCCGAGACGGTGCCCGAGTTTGAGACTATCGTCGAGCTACCCACAATTATCTATTATATTGGCTATGCTTTGAGTTTGGTATCCCTTACATTGGCCCTGATTGTTTTTGCCTACTATAAGTGAGTGTGTGACCAGTCAGCTGTACTATAAATGCGTATCTATTCTTATATAGCCCATAGTAACCCTCTCTCTCTCTCTCTCTCTGTTTATTCACCTTACTTTTATAGAGAGTTACGTTGCCTGCGCAACACCATCCATGCCAATTTATTCTTCACGTACATCATGTCTGCTTTGTTCTGGATATTGTTGCTTTCCGTTCAGGTGAGACGCCATTTTTTTTCTATTTTATTTGAACATTTTTATCGTGCGTCTGTCTATCGTAGATCTCCGTGCGTAGTGGCCTGAGTAGTTGCATTGCTCTCGTCACGCTTTTTCACTTCTTTACGTTAACGAATTTCTTTTGGATGCTGGTCGAGGGCTTGTATCTGTACATGCTGGTGGTCAAGACATTCTCTGGCGATAATATACGTTTCAATATCTATGCATCGATTGGTTGGGGTAAGTTGAATAGACTGTCGATGTGTGTGTGTGTGTCTGTCAGCTAATTAAGTTGATCTCTTGCCAGGTGGTCCAGCTGTATTTGTCGTTACCTGGGCAGTGGCCAAGAGTCTTACAGTCACATACAATAGCAATACGGAAAAGGTAAGAGAAAATTAGGCTTTTGGCTCATTAAATTTTAATTCAAACACACACACACACACAGTATGACATCAACTGCCCCTGGATGGAGGAGACCAATGTGGATTGGATATTCCAGGGACCTGTTTGTGCTGTGCTCATTATCAATTTGACATTCCTATTGCGCATCATGTGGGTAAGTAGCAATGATTAACTAAATCAGTTGTCCAGAAATTCGACAAAGTCCGTCTTTGGCAGGTGCTTATTACCAAACTTCGTTCGGCCAATACTGTGGAAACGCGTCAATATCGTAAGGCAGCCAAGGCATTGCTTGTACTTATACCCCTGTTTGGCATTACCTATCTGGTGGTGCTTGCAGGACCCTCGGAATCAGGACTAATGGGTCACATGTTTGCCGTGCTGCGCGCTGTATTGTTGAGCACACAGGTAACTTAACATGTTTGTCAACACTGGTTTTTCGACATATGCAAATATTTGTTGTTTTCAGGGCTTTTGGGTGTCTCTGTTCTACTGCTTCTTGAATTCGGAGGTACGCAATGCATTGCGACATCATGTATCCACCTGGCGCGATACACGCAACATACAACGCAACCAGAACCGACGGTAGGTGGCGCTAGTGAAACTAGTTAGTGTCCTCAGCAGCATGAAACTTACTTTTACACCTTAAAATACTTATTTTCATTTCTTTTCGTTTTCTTTTCTTTACTTGGCAGCTATACAACAAAAAGTTTCAACAAGGGCGGTGGCTCCCCACGTGCCGAGAGCATGCGGTAAGCGAAACTTGGCTAACATAAAATAAAAATCGTTCTCTTTCCTTATTTTCCCATATTTTTTCTCGTTTTTTTTTTTTTTGTTTACTTTTGTTGTTTTATTTTTAGTTGAGGATTAATTACAAGCACCTGTGCACGCATAATGAACGAAAAAAGTGTTGCAAAGTTTCAGATAAAAGCATAGAGCAACTATTGTTATAAGAAATATTGCGTGTAATTGAGAACGCTCCTTTTTTATAGCAGAGTGAACTTGAAATTAAAGTTTCGACATGATTTTATAATGAGTGTACGAAGAGTTGAAGAGTTTTCAGGAACTTCTTTCGAGTAGAATATTACTTTTTATAGTTTTACTTCCCGGAAACAGAATTTCATTTATATTAATTTTATTCTTTATCCAATATTTTACGTTTTTGTAGTATTATAAAAAAACCTCTTAACTTTGCATACACTATTAAGTCTACATTTTATAACCAGCCCATTGACATCATATTATGGACGCGGCAAGCGTGAGTCTTGTGTTTCATCAGCCACTACCACAACGCTGGTAGGTGGCGGTCATCATGCACCACTGACCTTGCATCGTGGCTCAAACAATGCTCTGCATATGATGCCAACAAATAATATTGGTACTGGCAGTA